>JAQZBX010013350.1:0-40093 GCA_029593785.1 Cabassous unicinctus | reverse complement strand
AAGGCCAGGGTTCTGTCATCCTCTGGTGATTTCTGAGAATAAAGCTAGGTTCCCATGACCCCACTAGACTTTGGGATCCAAAATGCTTCACAGGGATAAAACACTTGCTTGGGATCCAAGGTGTGACAGTATGGGGGGTGGGGGGGAGGCAGCTTTGGCCAGGGCCTCTGACATGAAAGGTAAAACAGAAGGCAGGGTTTTCCAGCTGATGGTTGGACCCTAGGCCTCTAGCCAGGAGCAGCTAATGCCTGAGGAGAAGTAGAGGTTCTAGGACTGTACCTGCATTGGAGGTGGTGGGCCTGTGAGGTACCTGCTCCCACCAGAGCAGCAAGAACCAAGAGAGGCATCCTCACCTGTCTAAATGCTTCCTTCATCCTTTCATCCACTCACTCATCCACTCATCCATCCATCCATCCGTCTGTCATCAAGTGTCAGGCTCTGTGCAAGACTTGGGGAACAAGAGGTAAATCAAGACATGATCCTTCTTTTCACAGCTTGAAATGGAGACAGATGGGCAAACAAACAATGCAGGAGTATACAAAATATACAGCTGAACAATCAAACCCGGTAGTGAGCTATGGTGAGTTCTGCCCTGGGAGCCAAGGGAAGTCTTCACAGAAGAGAAAACACTTGAGCAGGATCCTGCAGGATCATCCAGGCAGGAAGGAAAGGAACAAATCTCATGGGTGGGGAACTGGCAGGTGCACAGGCACTGAGGCATTAAAGAGCTGGGCATATGGCGTGTTTGGCCAACAGTCTGGTGGGAGTGAGGCAGGCCTTGAAGGCCATGAGGAGGAGTGAAGAAGATGTTGTCCCATAGCCATGGATTATAGACGGGTCCCTGCCTCAGTGGTCCTGTCTGGACTTTCAATGTGCCTGAGCCTCCCAGCCTAGGTCCCTGTCAGCCTTGCCTGGCTCCCTAGGTATCTGTCCCTGTCCATCTCACCTGGCCTGTGTGGCCCGAGGCCTGGGGACAGGCCCACACTGAGATAGCACGGAGCTGAGGAGACAGCAGCCCAGAGGTCCAGAGCTGACGGTCCTGGCAGGCCCCAGATGTGTGCTGAGCCACGGAGCAGGCCTGGCACACCCAGGAAGGGGCCCGTCTGTGCTCATCTCTATTCTAGTCACATCCCCACTCCAGCCATGAACAAGTGAGTTCTTCCAAGTCGATTCATTGTTTCTGCTCAGAAACAGCTGAGGAGGAAACCTCCATTTGAGCTCCCTTGCCAGATGGGGATGGGCTGCTGTTACCAGTCCCTCCCACCCAAACCCTCCATTGTCACTGCTCCTCAACTTCTTGGCTTGGTGCCGCAGCACCTTGTTATCTCTGGCTTTGTGCTGTCACCTTTTATTACAAAACCTTCAAAAATTCTCCGAACCGTCTCGCCAGTTATCGTGCTCACCACAATGTGCTTGCATGAGCCTCCCTTGGCCTGGACCACAAGGCAACCGCAGGGCACCCAGCAACTTCTGCTCTGAGAGCCTGGGGCCCTTCCCCTCACCCCACACCCCCAGCCCCCAGCTGAGCTCGCCAAGCTTCCCTTTCTCTCCTTTGTTTCTCAATCTTAGAAACCCAAGTGATGCAGATCATAGTCCCAGGGGGTAGCAGGTGAGAGCCACCGAGGTGCTCCCAGGAGGGGGTCGAGGGACAGAGAAGGCCTGAGGGGCCCTGTTTGGGAGGGAGCTGGGTGGGGGGAATGGAGGAGAGGGAGCTGAAGGGGCGAGAGGGCGCATGCGTGTGTGTGCAGCATGAACGGGCGGGCTGAAGGCTGGGGCCTTCCAGAAAGCACACCTCAGCCAAGGGGCTTCTCGGGAAAGCAGAGGGTGAGGTGTGTGAGTGTGCGTGTTTGTGTGTGTGAGAGAGGGAGTGTGTGTGCAAGGAAGACACAGAAACCCCATGTGGCAGAGACAGAGGAGAATTTATGTGAGACTGAAAAAGAGAGAATGAGTCTAGATTCCCCTAGCCTCCTTCTCTGAAGTACTATTCCCAGGGGGTGTCATAGGAACTGCTGTAGAAGAACTGCTCAGAAAATGTTTATTGAACAAATAAATAAATCAGGGTCTGACAGTCCACTACTTGGAGGCATATTAGGACCAGTAAGTATGTTAGGGGTCCGGGGCTCCTCACACCTTCTTCCCTCCGGGGTTCTGACCAATGAAGCTTACTCTCAGGGGCCGCAGCCCAGGAAAGACCAGGCGAGCAGACAGCATCCTCGGGACGGGGCCAGGGAGCCTGGGCCCCACACCTGAGCACAGGAAGTGAAAGACAGCGTTCAAGGGCGCCCGCAGCCCCACGTGGGTAAACCCAGCCTGGGACCGCTCAACTCACCACTCAGGTTAGCAGCTTTCCTCACAGAGGAGAGAGAAGCAGCTCCTTCCCAACCCATTTATGAATTGGGAGGTGGGGGCATGCCCTTCTCCATGAGCAGGTGGCCGTGTGGGGAGAGGAGGGGAGACGGTCCCTTCTGCTGCTTCATCTTTGAATCCCAGTGCCCCTCCTCCATATTTTAAGAGAAATGAGTGCAGTTAGATGGGTGTCTGCTTACCTCTTGGTTGAGCTATAACAAGATGACAACAACTGCTGGGCTTTTTACAGTTTAGAAGTGGCTTTTCATCCAGAATCATATTGGAATGTCCCATCAATGGGAACACGTCTGCTCACCCCCATTTTACAGAGGAGGAAGCAGAGGGCACTTGCACAAGATCACACAGGTAGCTGTAGAGAGGTAGGAATAAGGTCTGGCCAGATTTCAAATCTCAAATATGAGATGTGCTGGGCTTTTAGAGAGCTCTTGGGCTGACAGGGAAAAGGGGCAAGGAAGTTGCGGGCACATGACGTTGGAATGTGGGATGGAGGAAGGTTGAAGGCAGAGGGGGCCGGGGGTGTGGTTCTTACTGTGTGGTGTGTCCCCAGAGGCACATGCAGGTTTACAATTTAGGGGGGCTTGGAGACCCTCTGGTGCTCATCCAGGGAGGAGAAGGGGGCCCCAGAAAGGGAGATAAGACCAGACTGAAGCCCATGGGTAGCTTTGCTTTATCTGTCCTTCAGGGGAGAATCTTGACTACTTGGGCTTAAAGCAATTTCTAAAAAATGTGATTCTTCTTCCCAAGCCCAGTACAAAAGGTGTGGGGTTCAGGAAAACTCTGCTTCTCTTAACAATTTGTTCTTAGAAACTTTACTCTAAAATGGAAGGTGCCTCCCTAAAGGGACACCGCGGTAATTGGCAGTGACGTTCTTGACAAATGTCCCAATGATTCTCAATCAAAGCAGTGACCAACAGTGTGTCATAAAAGGGGAAACAGCTCAGAGCTGCTTTTGTACTGTAAAATAGAAAACTATTCTTCAAGTCCCATAAAATGGACATAAACATTTACTTCACACTGTGATTATAAGAGGGGCACCCGCTTGCTATAAAATTGAAAGATAGACAATAAAACACCCCCTTCTGCTGTGTCATAAACTCAGCCTAAACTAATATACTATCTATAATAAGCATTAATTAAAAATTTTTTTAAGAAAATTTTTTTTACCATCTTGAAATTTGGAAGAGTTTTTGAAGGCAATTGGGAAGACCCATAGTTGAGAAACAAAAACTGCCAACAATAGTTGGAGCAGGTCCCCCCTTTTCTTTTGGAAATATTACTGCAGCCAACTGATCTGTTCCATTCTGCTGCCCGTGGAGCTGCGTGCAGGGTAGGTGGGGAGGGGAAAGCCATATCAATGGCAGCCGGGGCGCGGCACTGCCCCGCACCTGGCAGCCAGGGACCGTTGAATGCCCATGTGACCTGTTACCACCTTCATTTACAGGCAGGACCCTGGGGTGCCCAGAGGCCCTCAGGTTTCATTTCCAGGTCCAGGTCCCTCTCAAGCCCACATGCTTTCAACTAAGCTGTGTCCTTTCTGATACTGGCAGAAATATTGGATGCACAGCAAAAAAACACAGAGAGAATGGGATGATGGCCCCAATCAATTAATGGGCCCTGAGAGTGGACCATCTGTGTTTCTGACCCCTTGATAGGCAGAAAGGTCAAGGCAGGGCTGAGGCAGATGACGAGGTCGTGGGACAGGGACCCGAGCTGAGTGGAAGTGGTGGGTTAGGGGCCAGGACCTGCTCCACGGCGTGCTGTGCACCTCCCAGAGGTGCCCTTGCTCGGTCACCAAATCTCGGGCCTGCCTTTCCATTTCTGTCCTCTAGTCCCAGCTTAGGTCTGGGAATCCCTGTGGCCTAGGGAAGGGGCAGACTTTCTATGTTAGGTGCTCTGTGGCCCTTTTTGGTCCTCACATTGGCTCTGGAGCTGTCCGATGGTCTGATGGGCAGGTGGGGAAGCTGCGTTTACTAAGTGAGGGGCAGTAGGGCCGGGAGGGGGCTGGACGGTGTGTTAAGATGAGTCCCTATTCTTTTGGTAATTGAGAGTGTAGAACCCTAGCCCCTGGCTCCCTTGGAGACCAGATCAAGGAAAAGATCAACAACTGATAAACGTACCAAGACAGGAGGGAGCTGACATGTATTGATACCTACTGTATGCCTGGTCCATTGATAGGCATTTCATAGGTGTAATGCAGGAGTCCCATTCGCTTTCACTGACACTTCCTGCTAGAGAGCCCTCTAGAGGTGGCCCCTGGTTATTTTGGGGGCTCAGTGGCAGCCACTCATGGTGTCTACCCTACCCTTCCTCTCTTGCTCTCATGCGCTCTGGTCTGTGCCCACAGCCCCTACCCAGCATGACTCATGCTCCCAGGGCATTAAACCTTGGAACACAGCATTTTCCTGTTTTGGAAGCTGGCCTCCAGGGCTGCTCTGCTTCTGTCCATAGTCTCACAAAGTCTTTTAACCCCTCTGACTTTTTGATCTCAGAGCTCAACCCAGTTCAAAGAGCCAGACAGGAACGGGTCCCAAATTGCCTCTCTTCCTCCACTTCCCCCTCAGACCAAGCCTCCAACTCAACATCTTCTTCTGCTCTCAGATACAATATCAAAGCTTCTAGCCACATCAATGGCTATCAAAGACACTGGAAAACGTGGGTGGGGGTATCATCTGCTCTAACAGTGAATGGACCCTGGTCGGGCAAATCCCAAATGCCATGTTACATCCTTACAAAGACACTGTGACATAGGTATTATTAGCCCATTTTACAGATGGGGTGACTGAGACTCAGAATGGAGAAACCCGCCAAGGACACTCAACCAGTAACTGCCTGAGCTGGGATGCAACCAACCGCAAAGCTGTTTAGTGCCACCCTGCATCTGGAAGCTAAAGGGCAAAGCCATGACAATGTGTCAGGGTGGGTTGTCAGCAGGGGTCTCCCCCCCCCCACCGCCTCCACATAACAGACATTTGCTGACGCTCCCTGGCCTACTTTCAAGCCCATCTGATGGGCCAATCCCAACCTCAAGTTTTATTATGCAAGCTCTTGAAAAAGTCAAGTAATTACACCCTTCACAGGCTCTGTCAGAGAGTCCCCAAATATACTCCAAAATGAGGGAGCCCTGAGGTAAAGATGAATTTTATTTTCTTGTTTCCAGTGATTGAAGTTGCTTTACTCTGGGTCTGAAGGAGAACTTTCTCCCATCCTTTCTTTCTACTCCTTCCTTGTTTCTTACTATTTTGGCGATTTTAAATGCAAAATGCCAAAGATAGCACATATCCCGTCTTCATCTTCTTCCTCACCCTTTGTGTCTTCAAATCTTCAAATTGCATGCCACACCAGCCAGTTTAGCATAAGAAATTAAATTAATTTTCATGCTCCAACTCCAGATGTAAATGCCTTTATTAATAATTTAAAGCACATTTATTTATGCAGTTTGATATTTTTCAGGTTCAGGGAAGCAATTAGGTTTTGCTCAAGTTGTTGATGAGCAGAGAGTGTCACAAAATGGCTGTTCTTACCTTCCTAGCCCAGCAGAGCTGCTGGGGGAGCTGGCCGGGCAGCCTCTCACCCTTCCATTCGGCCTGCTGCCTTCTGTGAGACACATGATTTCAAAATTGAAGGTAATAACATTTCTTTGTTCCAGCCCATCTCAGGAAAGTCCAATTTCGTTCTCAGAATTGCCCTGGATCATTAAACTGCAAGAGGAAGGCCTGCAGAGGTCCTAGCCACTAGAAGTTCTTCCTTTGAACTTGTTCCTTGGGAGACTGTCATTTTTAACTTTGAACTCGGTAGACAATTTCTCATCTCTTAAGGGCTTGTCTACCTGTTTGGTGAGAAGCGCTGGCATGGCTACTTAGGAACTGGAGAGCTTGGACAACTCACCCCACTTCTGTTCACCTCCTTATCTGAAAATGGAGATAATATTTATCTTAATAGAGCTGTTGTGAAGATGGAGCCGAGTGATAATAAAAGCAAAAGTCTTTAGCTGATCTACCCACCACCTCCTTCAGATGCTTGGGCGGTGCCCCTGCCTGTGATGCTCTAATTGTCACATCTCAACTCCTTCCCATGCTCTACAATAAAAAATAGTTGATGTTTACCTATTGCTTGGTATTATTCAGAGCTTTTGCATACATGGTATCGTTTTATCCTCAGTAACAATGTTTTAGACAGAAGAGAATTGAGACCCAGAGATGGCGTGAAGTTCCAGAAGGTGTAACTTCCTAGGGGCAGATTAGAATTCAGAAATGTTCTCCTGATCCCTGACTAAACCATTTCGACCTAATGCATGAGCCTTAGAGTCCCTGCATATCCAGGACAGTTCGAGAAGCTATGGGGTGGAGGTGGGGGCATACTGTGACCATTGGGGCCGTCTCTGTGTCTGGGTTTCATCATCTAGGGGGACAAACAGAAAGCTGTGCACCTTTGATCAGCAGGAGGTACATGTTAGGAAAGGGGTTGGAAATCCACCATCAAGCCTGGCTGTGAGATCTCCGCAAGTCTCAGCGTTCACTGACAGAGTGAACCCTGGAGCCATCCTTAACCCTGTCTCCCTCCTGCCTGGAAGGCATCATCCCACCTTGCTGATTTTGCCTCCTGGATTTCATATCTCTAGAATCCACTCACTTATCTTCCTCTTGCTGTCAACCACCCTTGGCTAAGGTCTACCATCTCTCTTGGGACACTGCAACAGTCTGCTAACAGGTTTCCCTGCTGCCACATTTGCCCCCACCGAGCCAGGGTGATCTTTAAATGCTCTGCTACTACCATGACTTCTCATGCTTCTCCTTACCACACAGCTGCATTAGAAAACCTCTAAGGCTTCTCATTGCCTTGGGATGGAGGCCACATGATTTACCATATCCTACCACCTACCCCATGACCTGGTAAAAGTTGGGGTGGTGGGCAAATGTATGGATGAGACCTGCTCCCTAGGGCTTTTGAAAGTGGGGTCAGCAGTACCTTCCAGCTGTCATCCCTACAGGTCCTTGGCTCTGGAGGACAAAGTAGCCTTGGGTAAGACACCCCACCTCTCTGAGCTTCATCTGAAAAATGGGGGCAAAAATATCTGCCTCATGGAGTTATTCTGAGGAAGAAAGGAGACAAATATGTGGAGTGTCTAGTAGGCTGGAAATGCAGGAAAAACATTCCCCTGCTCACCTTTCTCCTGGGCCGGTAAAGACTGCAGGGGTCGGGCGGGGTTCAGGGCACCTTGAGCGCATGCCTGGTTTCGGCTCCCTTCCACCGCCGGCTGGTCTGCACAGACAGGCGCCCACAAGCCCTCTCCTCGCCTTGCCTGCCTGGAATAGCAGCCGCTGAAGTGTTGACGTGCCTCTGACATCTTCCACTCAAGGAAGTTGCCGACGCCGGCTGCTGACTGATTGTGGTTCAGGACATGTGCTGAGCCTTCCCTGTCATCTAGTGATTGTCACTCGCCAGCTCCCACAGGCACTGGGTGGGCTTCCAGCCAGCTGGGTGGGCTCCAGGGAGCAGACCCTCGGACGTACGAGTGACTGGTTTGCACGGGGGCTGAGCCAGGGAAGCTGGGGGCCCCCAAGCTTGGGCCTGGGCTGGCAGGCTAGGCCTGTTAAACCCCTGCAGCCCTCAGCCTTGCTCTTCACACTAGGCTGAGCCCATGGCTCAAAAATATCTAGAAATTTAAGGTGACAAAGCTGATGGGGTGGGGATGGGGGGAATCACTGAGCTCATAAAGCCAAGGCCATTTTCCAGATGGGAAAACTGAGGCTCTGTGAAAAGGGCGTTGCCCAGGGTCTCACAGTGCAAAGGCTGAATCAAACTCAGATTTATTTTTTCAACAAATATGAATTATGAATCTCCTGTAGACTGGGCACTGGGCTGGGGGAAAAAAGACGATGGAGATCCAGCCCCTGCCCCTTTGGCTGGAGGGACATTGTTCCAGATTTTCTCCCACACGGGCCATGGGGGCACAGGTGATGGGAGGTGGGACGGCCAGGCAGTCTTGTGCTGTGAGTGGCCTGTTCCCAAGGCTGTCTGTCAGTTCTCTGAGGGCGGGACCTCATCTTTCCCTGAGTTCTCCCGCCCCGCCCCTGGGGCCCTGCGTTGGTAGACCTGGGCATGCTGCAGGAGCCAGCTGTGAATCAGGGATTCCGTAGGAACGTTGCCCAGGCCTGCCTCTTGCTATTCTCTCTGTCACTTGCAGTCACCCTTGAAGAAGCACAGACAGTGCTTTGGGGGACTGGATCAGCGCCTCTGACACCACCTGAAAGCTGATGATCAATGCTGCTTGGGCCGGTTTAACAATTCACCTTGCATTTTCCAAGACATGAACTTCTTGGCTCATTTACTGAGTCACTTAAGCCTTTCCATTGTGTAAGATTTAGGGAATCGGGGAGGCCTGGGGCCTTTTGACATCTCCATCATTTCTGTTAAGCCCTGCGTGTTCCCTCTCAGACAGGTGGGGCCATTACTCCAGGAAGACTGCAGGAAACCTGCAAGGCAGGAGCTCTCGCTGCCTGCGGCAGCTCGGGGCCAAGGGCTGACTAATGCCCATAGCTGAGGGAATAACAAGTCGATTCCTGGATGGCCCCTCTGCTGACACTGCATTTCCAGCAGCTGATTACTTACAAATAATCTTCTGCCTTGAGCAAATGCTGCGCTAGGTGCATGGGGGCGGGGCCGGGGAGAGCTAAACAAGACTGACCTCAATGATTTCATTTTGAGGTGGAAGACATGAACACAAACCCAAACCTGGGGTGTGCTGGTAAGTGCTTAGCCACCAGCTTTCCACAGGGGAAATAAAGCCTGAATATAGCATTTGCTCATGTCTACGCCGTATTCATACCACGGCCAATTTCAAGGTAACGTGATCTCTTGCTCAGAACTGTCCGATAGAGCGGGTGTGGGCCAGTTCCGGCATGCCACCTGCCCAAACTAACCACATGGAAGGCAGTTTGCAAAATGTGCTAAAAGAGAAGAATGAATACAATTCTACGGACCCCAGGTTGGGGAAGCAATAACTTTGGGGTGGGTCTCCTGGGAAGGCCTCAAGGAACAAGTGATTTTTGGTTTGGGCCTTGAGGAAGGCACAGGGTTTTCACTGGCGGAGCAGTGGAGGAAGGTCTTCCAGCTGGAGAGAACAGCCTGGGCACAGGCAGGGATCACGCAAACAGCTGGCAAGCTTGAGGACCAGGGTCCTGTGGCAGGAACAAGGAGACCAGATTGTAGAGGGCCTGGGAAACTCTGCCAAGGACACATCTTTAGCAAGTGAATGCCATCATAAGATTTGTTTTGGTTTGGTTTTGAATCATGACTTTATCATTTTTTTCTTAAAGAATTATGTATGTTCATCACAAAAATTTCACGCAATACATCAAGGTACAAAAAGACACTTTTTAGCCTCAGGTGACCATATTCCCAACATGTCTCCATATACATGCACAGACAGAAGGTTGGACAGATAAAATAGAAAATGAAATTAAAATAAATGAAAAGAAAAAGAAAAAAGAGGGACACAGGAACTAACCAGTTTCTCTTCTTCCACTGGATGTTGTCAAGGGCGCATGTGATATTTGGAACTGTGGCAGCACTCTTACAATCATGAGGGAAGGTAGTGCAAGGTAGCCAACAAGCTGAGGATGGCAGAGTGGAGACATGAAAAGAAAGTGAGTTTTGATGACGTAAGGCAGCTGCTGGCCTTTACATAGAGACCATCATGTGATAACTTTACTTTTCACATGCATGTGGCTTTCCTGTGAATTCTCAAGGCTCTAAATTGGGTCATAACACAAGTCAGGGTGATAGAGTAGCAAGAGCTTGAGCTTTGAGTCAAACATTACTTTATTTGAGTTATAACTTCTTGAGGGGGAGTTGCTTAATGTCTTGGTGCCTCAATTTTCTTACCTCTGAAATGGGAATAATAAACCTGCTTCCAGAGATGCTATATTATATTATATAACATATATAAAGTTTTTTTTTATCATAATGTCTAAGATAGAAGGCACTCAGAAAACGATTTCCAAATATATGAATAGATGTGAGAAAATGTTGAATATGTGTTTTAGTTTCCTAGCTGCTGAAACAAATAACGTACGATGCATTGGCTTAAACAACAGGAATTCATTGATTCACAGTTTTGAGGCTAGGAGAATTCCAAAATCGAGGTGTCATCAAAGTAATGCTTTCTCCCCAAAGACTGTGGCAATTCTGGGGCTGGCTTCTGGGGATCCTTGGTTCTTAGCTTTTCTGTCACATGGCAATGCACACGTGGAGTCGTCTTCCTGGTTCCGTTGACTTCCTGCTTCTTCTGCTCCTGTAGCTTCTTGTTCTCCCCTGACTTCTCCTTCTGTGCCCAATTTCCTTTGTTTATAAGGACTTCAGCCATATTGGATTATTCAGTTTGAGCACCTCTTAACTAATAACTAATAACATCTTCAAAGGTCCTATTTACAAATGGGTTCACACCCACAGGACCTGGGGTTGGGACATGAACATGCCTTTTGTGGGGGACATGATTCAATCCCCAACAACATGCTACTGGGTGGGGAAACACACACACACACTCACACACACACACACACGATAGTTCTATTTCTTCAGTTCTTTTAGAGCAGATTGGGAAGGCTACATGAGCTGTGGCATCCCCGGTCTGCTACTTACAGGCAGAATAATTTTGAGCGAGTTTCTTTACTTCTCCAAATTTCAGTTTCCTCAGCTGTAAAATGGAGACAGGAATACCTGAGGGTTAAATAAGATAATGCCCAACGCACTTGGGACATGGTAGGCTCTCAGTAAACACTCATTTCCTTCTTTCTTGTGCCTCCCTCTGCAACATGCAGGCACAAGCTCACATACATACGCACACACACACCCAGACACCCACACTTGCAGACACACATACAAATGCACCCAGAAACATACATACACCAGACACAGACACACACACACAACCATGCGCACTCACAGAAACACACATACACACACCTCTGCTAGCCCCAGGGTCTTTCAGGAGGTTTTTAGCTGTCTCCTCTGGCTCAGGGTGTCTCACAAGGCTGCAATCCTTCCAGGAGGTTCTGCTGATGACAGAGGTTTGAGGAAGCTGTCCCCGTGTCTGTCTGCAAGGTTAGCCTGTTCATGCAATTTCTGCCACAGGCTCTTTTTCTTTTTCTGGATTTGTTTCCCAAGTGCAGAGTCTTCAAACAATGAGCACTATTGCTTAAAGAAAAAATTATTTTCTGGGAAAAAACCTTTAAAATGTAATTATATATTAGATACACATCTAGTAAATAATTAGACTTGTACAGCTTTGAATATAAAATGGCACAGTTTTGCAGATGTAACAGATAGGTTTTGGCAATCTGAGGGAGTCAGGAGAGAGAAAGGAAAGAAGAAAAACATGTGCTTCCCTTTTATTTACCTGGTGGCATTGGGACTGGCCCCAGGGCATGGGACAGGGAGGGACCAATTGGACTGGCTTTGACTAGGACAATAGATGCAGAAAAAATGAGAAGCAGGCTAAGGAGGGGCCAGTTTAAACTCTGTCCAGGGGGAGAGTAAATAAACCTTCTAGATTTTCTTTCATGTCTAGATTTCTTTTTTTAAGTCTATTCCCAACATCAAACCCCACCCTCAACCTTCGTGGAGTTTCCCTGGGTCATTCATTGCTTTCACCTCCTCACTGTTTTCCCACATCCCATTCTTTCCTCCTCTGACCTCTTCTATGTAACGCCTCTAGGGGTTTATCCCCTGAGTGTCACTTTTCTCGCATGGCTCTCTTGCTCAAAGACCCCCCTATTTCCATCCTTTACATCTTACTTTTCCTGCTTGGCTTTCCACTGGAACAAAAGAATCTTCTGGTGCAGTACTTGCCAGCATGTAGTCGAACCACCTGATTCTGGGAACCATTCTAGGTGCACCCCTAGGCCACACAGTTAGTCTCATCTGTTTAAAGGCCATGCTTTCTGCACGGCCTCAATCTTGAACCACTCGCCCTGACCTGCCTTTCATTCCCCTTCCCAGGCTGTCTGTTTTCTTCCAGATTTTTCTTTCCATTTCACCTACCTTGGCTTCTTGAGCTTGGTATTCAGCCCTACTTGGTTGTCTTTGAACTTTGACCTTTGGCTTTCCTCCTAGAGAGTGATATGGATTTTTCCTTCTGACCAGGCATTCATTTCCTGATTTACCAAACACTTACTGGGCACTTACAAGGGGTCAGGAGCTGGGTTATGCTCATGGAGGCATGAGCAGGGGCTGTTATCTGAAAGAGGTCACTAGACAATTCATGGAGAGCTCACTTTGTGTATCTGTGTGTGGTGCTGGGTGGTAGGGGGTGAAGTTGCACAGAGAAATAAAATGTTGCCCTTGAACTCTGGCAACTAGCCAGAGATCAGCCAATGGAACTTAATCTTTAATTGATTTACCAGATGAGTTGAATGGAACCCTGAGGAGATAGGAGCAAGCAAGGAAGTGATTTGATTATGAACAGAATAGATTGTACTTGAGGATCCATTTGAACTTCAAACAACTCTGAGAAGGAGGGCGTTGTGCCCATTTTCCAGCCAGAGAAGCAGGTTCAGAGAGTCCAGCTGACTTTACTGAGGTCTCCCAGCCAGCGATGGGGAAGTGGCAGGTTGGAATCCCGGAGAGCCTGATGGGAATCTCTGTGCTCCTGGTGGGGGGAGATGGGCAACTGTGGGCAATTCTGATTCCTGAACAGCCTTCTGAGGATTGGCTGGGGCCGCAAGTGCCTTGCACAGGGTTGACTGAAGTTGCACTTTTTGGGGGGACACACCCACCCTTCCCCGGCAGCCTCGTTTCCCTGGCCTCTCTTTGCCTTGGCCCCGGGGGCAGGAGGGGAGCTGCTGCCTTGCCATCTAAGCGCACACCTTCCAGGGCCTCCTAGGAAAGGACACTGATTTATAATCAAAAAGGCAGAGGAGGATGCCAGGGAAGATGTGGGGTGGTGTGGGCAGGTGAACTGTAAGAGATAGAACCAAAAAGAATAAAAAGAATCCCTGATCCTTCAAAACAGAGTCTGGCCTCTGATTCCTGGGTTGGCGTAGGCTGAGACTCTTTCATGTAAAACTAAAATGGAATCACGAATGAGGAGAAATCATCTTGGGGCTTGGCCGTGCCTTATAGGACTGAATTAAATAAAAAACTCATTGATTTCCACCACTGATTAACAGGCCTTGCAGGCGAGGAAGGCAGCAGCCTGGTAAGCAGCTCGAATCTCTATCTCAGCCCACCAGCGTCCCTCCACGGTGTCCCACGTCACCTCCGAGTTTCGGCAATTTTATAATTGGCCCAATGGGTTATGATTTGAAACCAGAAGAGCCAATTAGCAGGAATCTCTGCTGACCTCCGGTTTGGAGTGGCAAGAGACAAGGTAATGACAGAGGGAGGAAAACAGAACAAAACAAAACAAAAATACAAATAAAAATAGGAAATATCAAGAGCAAAGACCTAAATCTTTTTGGCTCCCTGATTAATAACCTTGTCATGCCGATCACAAGCTCTAAATAGCAATGCTGGTTGCAGCTGAATCTTTTATACTTTCTATTAATCTTTAATGATAGCTTGGTCACCTAGTCTCTTTTATCTTGTCAGATAAATGTATGGTTAACAGGATAATGAGATTTCTAAAGCCCCATTCAGCTCCCAGCTATCTAGTGCATGTGGTGACCTCTGACCCCTCACAGACAGCAGCACCAGGGTGCTGGTAATTGGTAGGTGTGCTGGGAATGTTTTGGAAGCTGACGGATGGTTTAAACTTTGATTTGGGGTCACTGAGGTCACCAAGCTTTGGAAGACCAGCCCGCTTTTATTACCAGCTGCCTCTGATGGGAATATAATTAGATTTAGCTATTGCTTTATTAATAAGTAATTGCTTCCCCCATTGCTGTGGGTGGGCAAATGTATTCCTTGGATAATTTGAGGACATACTCTGGCTTTATTAATAAGAATATATCTTACATATTTGGCCAGGGGCAGACACCCATCTGGATTTCTGGACTTTTGGGGGAAATTTATCATTTTTACTCATTTGCAGTATTGAATAAATTGGCTTTACCTTTCAAAATCTATCCTTGCCTCTGTGTCCTCTAACTTCCTGTTGTTATAGTGAGACTTTTGATTTGGCCTGTTTTTCAATGACTTAGGAGTAAAAAATAAATACTTTAATCTAGCTGTCCGTCTGTCAGTCCATCCTTTCATCCACCCACCCAATCATATAAGTATTTGCTAAATGCTCATTACAGCCCTAGATGCTGAAGGGAGGAGTCATAGAAAGTTAAATACTTAATCCCTACAACCATGTAAATAACTGAAATCCAAGGCAGGGTGAGTTAAGAGCCATAAGAAAGCCACAAGAAAGGCCATAGAAAGGTTATTAATAAAATGTGACAGCGTTGGGCACAGGGTCTGACACATCAAAAATGCTCATATTTTGGTAACAATTATAAACATTACTCTTATTTTTCAGAGAAGGGCTAGGGCACAGGAAAGAAGAAGACTTGAAGGAAGGGCTTGAGGAGATTCTTTAAATATTCAAAAATTTCAGAGTTTCTCCCATGCATACCCATGATAGAAAATTAGGAAAGTACAGGAGTAAAAAAGGAAAAGTTTAAAAGAAAAAAGCAAGAGAAAAAGAATTCAGGAAAGATCATCCATGATCACCCATTAGCCCTAGACTCTAATTAATTAATTCCACAATGTTTATTGAGAGTCTACTATGTGCAAGGCATGTACTAGCTATTTTCCCCACTCATCCAAAGATAACGCCAATTAAAGATTGCAGTCCTACTGTTCAGCACTCCAGTATTACATATGTTAGTCTATTCTGAAATATTACAATCGTGGTATATTTGTTCATCTAATACCACCATTTAGGTACTTTTTTAAATCTGCAATTTGGTATGCTGGGCACCTTTCCTAGGAGTGGTGGCTTGGGCTTATCTCCTCTCTTGAGATGTACCTAGAGAATTAAAGGTTCTAGTCTAACAAAGGAGTGCTCTTTTAAAAATGGTTCTGACCATGTGTTTACCATATTTCATCTAACCTAAGAACACCGCTATGTTATGTACCACTAAGAAAGAAAAAGCAGTGCCAATTACTATGGCATGCCAATTGTTGTAAGACGCATTCTGATTTACAAAATGTTAAAATTCAAAAAGAAATGCGTGTTTTACAACTGATGAAATATAGTATTTTAAATCCTCCCAAAATATATTGTTGTTTTAGTTCCCATTTCTCAGGTTGTTCAGGAGGTTGAGCATCTTTTCTTATGCCTATTGTTAATTTATCCCCCAGAGCCTGCTGGGCTTGGATCTACTTCTCAAAGTTTCTGATGGCATCTCCTTAAATCGGGGGTGGGACAGGGCATAGTAGTGTGGTTATGGGGACAGAGAGTCCCAGACTTGATTCCCCACCCTCACCTAGACAGACCCTGCCATTTCTCTTGCAAGCAGAGTTTTTCTGCTTCCTTCCCTTTTCTTCCTCCATGGCCCATCCATTCCCTTTGGGCCTGACATTCCTCTCCAAGAATGATCCTCATGAGGACATACTCAAGAGTAGTAAACAGGAAAATCTTATCAGGAGGGACTCAGTCCAGGACTGAGGAAATTTCCTCAGATGGAACAGTATCTGAGGACAAAGGGTAGAAGGCAACAGTGACTTTGGTAAAGAAATGATGTTTCAGGATTACTCAAATGCAAGTAATGCCATTTTTCTCTGGTTATCAAAACTACTATTGACCATCAACTCTTTTATTTATTTATTTATTTTTTAAAAGATACTTAGATTATATAAATGTTACATAAAAAGTGTAGGGGATTCCCATATGCCCCACTCCCTACCTCTCCCACACTTTCCCACATCAACAACATCCTTCATTAGTGTGGTACATTTGTTACAATTGATGAACACATATTGGAGCATTGCCACTAAGTGTGGATTACAGTTTACATTATAGTTTAAACTCTCTCCCACACATTTGTGTAAGTTATGACAAGATATATAATGGTCTGTATCCATCACTGCAACATCATTCAGGACAATTCCAGTGTCCTGAAAATGCCATCATATTACACCTATTTTTTTAAAGATACTTAGGTTACATAAATGTTACATAAACTACATAGGGGATTCCCATATGTCCCACTCCCCACACCTCCCACTTTTCCCCATGTTAACAACTTCTTTCATTAGTGTGGTACATTCATTGCAATTGATGAACACATTTTGGAACATTGCCACTTAGCATGGATTAAAGTTTACATTTTTAGTTTACACTCTCTCCCACCGAATTCTATAGATTACGACAAGATATATAATGGCCTGTATCTGTCGTTGCAATGTCATTGAAGACAATTCCCAAGTCCTGAAAATTCCCCCTCACTACACCTGTTTTTCCCTCTCCCTGCCCTCAGAACCTCCAGTGGCCACTGCCTCCACATCAATGATATAATTTCTTCCATTGCTAGAATCACAATAAGTCTATAGTAGAATACCAGCAAGTCTACTTTAGTCCATAGTTCATTGGGAATGGTGATGTCCACTCCACCTCTAATTGAGAGGGGGCTGTGATCCATTAGGGCCAATGGATGGGACTCTCTGGCTTGCAGTTGTAGACCATCTCTGTTCCTTGGTATGGTAGTTGTTCATCATCACCTCCTTGTTAGTTGCCCTGGGTGAGACCAATGAACTGGAGTATAGGTGTTGCAACTCTGTTGAGGTATGGGGTCCAGCTGGCACATGGACAGCCCAAATATTTAAGTCTCTTGGACATACACCTACCAACTCTAGTACTAATTGTAGGTTCAAATAGAAGAACAGAAGAGCCATGTGTAGGGACCACAACTGAGTCCAACTCTGTCACCCTGGGGAGTGTAAATTCCAAAGTAGGGCCCACTGTCAGGGCATCAAACTCCTGAGCTATCTGCTCTGACTATAGTGTCTGGATGTCTTCAGAGCCCTCAGAAGACCTGTTATTTGGAGTAGTATCTACTTTGGCAGTCAATGAGATCCTGCTGAGATGTGCATAAGTGTAACCTCTGGAATGAACTCCCGACTCACTTTGAAGTCTCTTAGCCATATAAGTTCATTTGTCTTTACCTTTCCCCCCTTTTGGTCAAGATCTTTCTCCAGTTGCATTGCTAGTTGGTGCTTGGTAGTAATCCCTCAGTGCCAGGGAGGCTCATCCCCAACAGTCATGTCCCACGCTGGGAGGAATGTAATGTATTTATATGCTGAGTTCGGCTTAGAGAAAGGCCACATTTGAGAAACAAGGAGGTTCCCAGGAGGCAACTCTTAGGCACCCTATAATACTAGGATAAATTTCCATTAGAGTAAAGGCTCATAAGCACAGACATCAATATCAAGGGTCTGTCAATGGACCATTCTCTTCACTAGTCATTGCCCCTGTACTTGGGGGATTCTTGATTTTCCATTAGAGAATGTGGCAGAGCTCCCTAGGATGGGAATTTGATATTCCTTCGGTTATTGTGTGAATCTCCACCCACCGTGACAATGCCCCATGAATATTTGAACACATTTATATGCCTTATATGTTTGCCCAGGTGAGCTTCCTCCCATGTGTCCCCCCTCACAGACACCCCACACCAATGATCCTGCCCTGCCACAGTTGTAACCCTTCTGTGCTCCAAAACTTCTTCAAAAATGAAGCCAATAATACAACCAAATACAATTAATGAAAAAATGAAATAATAATGATAGTCTTAAAAATGAGAAATAAAATACAAAAATATTTTCTAAATAAAAAATTTTGGGATAATAGAACCTAATGAAAAAATATTTAAAAAAATTTTTTTTGACATTTTGTCTTTCATCACTGTAAGTTCTGTTGTTCTAAATGAATAGTGACATTTTCTTCCATTTATTCCCCCAGTGTCTTACTTTTTTCATTTTGTCTTCAAAGAAGTTTTAGGTTACAGAAAAGTCACATACCGAATACAGGGGACTCCCATATACCCAACATTTTCCCCCTTTTCCCCCTTCCCTTATTAATAACATTTTATATGTGTATGGTATATTTGTTACAGCTAATGTACATGGTCAACGGTTTACATTATTGTTTACATTTTGTACCATACACTTTTATAAATTTTGATGTAACTTAACATGGCCATGTAGCAAGGTCATGTAGAACACTTCTATCGCCCCCAAAATGCCCCCTGTTCCATCTATTCTATTCCTCCCTCCCCTCCCCTTGGGACCCACGGCAACCACCAGGCTTCACTCTTTGAAGGACAAGATTCACAGTCACTTGCAACAACACTGAGGGCTTGACACATTGGTCTGTCCTCTCCTGACAACTCTTTTTTATTAGAGAAGTAAGTTTACAAAACTATCATGCATAAAATACAGGATTCCATACACCACCCCACCACCAACACCTTGCAATGGTATGGAACATTTGTTACTATTGATGATGGCACTTTTTAAAATAATCATACTATTTTTTTTAACAGTAATTACCTTTTGACTATTAACACTTAGTCCTTCAGTGAATTTATAGGTGGAGCCAGAAGGATGTATGTGGACATATACAACAGACCCATCTGGCATCCACCTAGAGAAATGGTTCCATTTTAAGGTTCCTTCTAGTTATTCTATTTATTGAGCATCAAGGAGGCATTGGTTTACATCTTCCCAACTGTATTAGTCAGGATAGCCTGGGTTATGCTGCAGTAAGAAGTCCCAAATTCTCAGTCACTTACCCCATGAGAGTTCATTTATCACAGATGCAAGGTGCGCTACGGGTACTGCCATCATTTCACTCTGCTGCGCACTTCTCCACGTGGTGATTCAGGGATTCAACTCCTTTTACTGAGTTTAAGACCTGCTAACCCCTAGAGTCTCGTTGTTTTCCAAGGCCTCAGAGTCCTCCAAGTCCTCCTCTGGCTCTTCTGAATCTAACTGGCTAACCAGCAGGGTGGGAATGAGCAGGAGAGTACATGGAGATTTTAGAGGCCAGACTGAAGGTGGAAAACCTCACTCCTGCCCACATTTCAGAGCTGATCACATGGCCCTGACTGCTCACAAGGGTCTGGGAGATGTGGCCTCCTGTGTACATGGGAGGAACATGAATGGGCTTGGGTGAACATATAATGTTATCTTTTTCTCACCAAAAAAAAGCCCTAAATTTGCAAGTGGAATGGTGATGCACACTCAGAACAACATCCTCTTCCTTGTGTGCCACAGATCTATAATAGGTTATGAAGGTAGAACCAAAACAAAACCAAATAACATACACATGCACACACTCATTCAAGCAAGGAAGCAGTTCTGAGGTCCTCTTAAGTTACCTGTTCCTTGCCATTCCTTAGCATTATCAATGCCCAGAAGAGGATTCATCTGGAAGTCAGAGGTCCTGGGTTCTAGTCTCATCTCTGCTGCTGTGGGTTTATGATTTTAAACAAGTCAGTTCCCCTCTATGGACTTTAGATTTTCCTTGGTGATCACACTATATAAGCAGTGATGGAGTTATAGACCCTACATTGAGACATTGATAAATTCTGGTATATTTAAGGAGTTCCCAGGTCAATACTTTTGAAATCAGGACCAAACTGGAAGATTGGGATGTATGGGATTTTATTGATTTCCTATTTTTGCTGTAACAAGTGACCGCACATTTACTGGCTTAAAACAACAGAAATTTATTGTCTTATAAGTTCTGGAGTTCAGAATGATGAAATGAGCCTCATGGACCTAAAATCAGTCAGTAGGACTGGTTTCTTCTGAGGGCTCCAGGGGAGAATCCATTCCTTGCCTCTTCCAGTTTCCTTGGCTCACATCACCCCAATCTCTGCTCCTACTGTCACATTGCCTACTCCTCTTCTGAGGACTCTTGTGATTACACTGCCCTCCCCCCCAGATAATGCTGCCTAATCTGCCCATCTCAATACCCTTAACTTAATCAACTCTGCAAAGTCCCTTTTGCCATAGAAGGTAATATTCCCAGGTTCTTGGGATTAGGATGGATCTCTTTGGGAGTTAATATTCAGCCTACCTCGGGGACAGACCAAGGCACTCAGAGGGAAGTTAGATGTGCGTGCGCACGTGCGTGTGTGCGTGCGTGCGTGCGTGCGTGTGTGTGTGTGGAAGGCGAGGGGCAGGGACTCAGGGCAATCAAAGTCATCTGACTTCACCCTGGAAGTCTCTGTAGGTAATGCAGCAGAGGATGTCTGAGGGCTTTGGAAATGGACAGGCCTGTGTTTGGGTCTCTGCTCTGCCACTTGTTAGCTATGTGGCCTTGGGCAAGTTAGTGGACCTCCTTGAGTCTGTTTGCTTATTGTCAACCAGTGAGCATTTTATCTCTAAAACACTTAAAGGTGAGTGCTCACTCGTGAGTAGCATTGAGCACGGTGTTAGTGTCTTAGGACTACTGTAGCAAAGGAGAGCAAGGTGAGGGGCTGGAGGCTAGAAGTGCAAAGTCCAGGTGTCAGGAGGGCTATGCTCCCCCCAGGACCCTGGGAGGGGTCCTTCCTGGCCTTTGCTGGCTTCTGTTAGTTGCTGGCAGTTCTTGGAGTTTCTTGGCTTGCAGCTGCGTTACTCCCACTTCTGCCCCCATCTTCACATGGCTGCCTTTGCTCTGTGTGTCTCCAAATCGCCTTCTCCTTATAAAGGGGCCAGTGTCTGGATTTAGGGCCCACCCTAATCCAGCATGGCCTCATCTTAACTTGATCCCATCTGCAGAGACCCTATTTCCAAATAAGGCCATACTCACAGGCATTGGGAGTTAGGGCTTCAGCATCTCTCTCTCTTTTTCAACGTAGCACATAGCAATGCCCAGAGACTGCAAGTATTATCACAAACTCCCTACCTGGCACCAATCTTTCTGTGGATGAATAAGCGCATTGATGGAGGAGATGCTGGCATCTGGGACAGAGCCGAGATTCCAGCGGGTTCCCACATCAGTAGGAGAGGGAGGCCCCACACACCCAGTGGCAGTGACAGCCTGCCTCCTCACCATTCACACACAGGGCCTGGCTAGGATGCTCTGGCACTGTGGAGGCAGCACCTGGGAGTAGGTGCCATTGCCTGTGAAAAAGCAATGACAAGTGGGAACCTGAAAGAGGGAAGCCCACTAGGGCAAGCTCCTGGCACTAATCCCCCAGCCGTCTTCATTCTCAGTCAGGCAGATACAGCAACACTGAGGCAAAAACCCAGTGCCAGGCTCATATTTTCATAGCCAATAAAGTTCTCTCATTCACCTCCTCTTGGTGTATCTCTTCCACTTTCTAGACCTTTCCAAGGTCAAGAAAAATCTTCAGCATGGTGGTTCAGGGAGTGGGCTCTGGAGCCAGTCTGCTTGCATTAATCCACAGCTCTACCACTTACTGGCTCTGTGACCTGGGCAAGCTACTGTGCCTTTCCGTGCCTTGGTTTCCCCATTTGTAAATTGGGGATAATAATGGTACCCATCTCATAGGATTGTTGTGAGGGTTCAGTGAATTAATACAGTAAATGTGAAGGGTGTTTGGGGCATTGTGCAGGCTCCATGCACCCCCCAATCCTCCCCTCCCAGCCCACATCAACTTCAGAGGAGACGTCTGAGTCATATTTGCCAAGCCACCGCTTAAATGAACCGACTTCCAGATCAGTTTATTATCAAAACACAGTATAAATGTTGTTTTTATGCTCAATAAACAGTTCTTCAGTTCTGCAAAATGAAATATTCCTTTCATTATGAAACTGAGAAGCCATTTATCCCGTGTCTTAAGTGGTATAAATAGACTGTGTGGCAGTCAGCGGAGGGATAATGACACTGTTTATTTTCACCAGCTTGGGACGGGCTGACACAGTGTGTACGCCGGGGGAGTGAGTGCGGCTCCTAGTATGGGACTCGCAAATCAGTCATTCTTGCCAAGAACAAGGTGCTAGGCATCTGTTCTCAGCCTCCACTTGCCAGGCCCAGGCAAGGCGGGGGGAATATTGGGATTCCACCTGGCTCCTTGAGGAGCCAGCTCTGAGCTTAAGCTGGAGAAGGAGGCGCCAACGGGGAGGGAGTCGAAGGACCCCAGGGAGCCTACGGCACTTCCTGCCATGCTGCCTGAGATCGCCATCACACGGCGTGCGGGCACAGACCGGCATGCCTGCGACTTTAGAGCTTAGGAAGTCGCTCATCCCCAAATCAGTGTGGGAGCCAAAGATCCAGAGCCTGGGAGTCTGCATCCAAGGTCAGGCTCTGATCTTCTCGAGTGATTAGGCAAGTCCTCAACTCTCTGGGTCTCTTGTCTCTCATTTCTGCAATGGGGAGAAGTCTGCCTTGCCTAGGATGTAGTTGAATGAGAAAGGGCACTATGGGTTTTTTAAAGTATTCAGCTTTACACATATATCCACCCTGATTTTCAGGGGAAGAAACCACATCCCAGAGAGGTGGAGGGTCAGTGACTCAGCAAGTCAGTGGGGTATTACAGATCAGACCTGGGTGTCCTAACTCTTAGCTCTGACCTCTTTCTATTAACTTACTTTTTTGGATTAAGCATGGTCTCTGGAAGGACAGGGCCACTGTCTATTTTTGCAATGCACAACTCTAGGGGGCACTAGTCACACGACTGCAACACTGAGGGCACCTGCCAGGATGGTGCAGTACACTGCCTGCACCACTGTACGGAGTGGCCCAGCTGAGGGCCTCAGGTGAGAAACAAATGTGCCTCTAAGGAAGAGATGACACTGCCTCACTGACATGTTATAGTATAGATTAGTTTCACTTCCCTGGCAGAGAATAGCAATTGGCAGGGATGGGATCCAAAACATTGTGTTGTGTTGGTCTGAGGACTGGAAAATTCCAGACATGGGACTCAGCCTGAGTTGAGATCTCTGTGCAGTTGATGGGAGTTGTTGACCCCATGAGCCCCTGGAGTAGAGAAGAGGAGTTGAAAGAACTATCAACAGGAAGTGAAGAGTGCTGACAACAGATGGGAGCCTTCTCCATAAGAAAGCCACGAGCAAGTGCCTTTATGCCTTTGAGACTCACTGCTTTCATCCGTATGGTGGACAAAAACGATATCTTGCCATTGTGAGGAGCAGGGGCTAGACTAGGAGACCTCTACTGGGTGGCCCCAGCTCCAGAGTCACCTCTAAGTTGTGCTGGAAGCCTGTCCTGACAGCAGAAGTCACTCCTTCCCCACCTTGTCTGAGGGGTAGGTGGGAGGTGATATGCATTTTAGGCCTCAGTCCTACTGGGGTGGCTGGGAGCACCTGGAAGGGGCAGGGAGAGAGTAGTGTGGGAACTGCTTGGGCCAAGGGTGGTGCTGAGAGAAACTAATTAGTACAGAAGGGATGCACCCCTTCATGAAGAGGGGGACCAAGGTTTCAATTCATTAATCTGAGGGATAAAGCAAGCTAAGGGCCCAGCATGGGCTGGTCAGAGGGGCCAGGGAGTGGAGGGCACCTAGGTGGTTCTTGGCACACTGGAGGCAGGAGCTACCGTCCAGTGACGGATGCTTAGAGTAAGTGAGAAGCCCCGGATGTGTAGAGTACCGGGCAGTGCCCAGGCAGGAAGATAGGAACTGTTCTAGATATTTCAAGCAGAGGGATTTAATGCAGGAAATTGATTACAAGGGTGCTAAAAAGCCAGGAAGGGTTCTTCTCAATGACCAGAAAGCTTCTACTGTCTTGGAGGCTGGAGCCCAGGAGCCCTTCCCAGCCTGGCTGCCAGGGTGCTGCCACCCTGCAGGAGCCTGCGCATCTGCTCTCTTCCCGGAGCCGCTGAACCTGCCTTTAACAGCTGGAGCCCATGGCGTCTGCACTTGCCCTCAGGCACCCACTGCCCATTCCTCTGCTGGCAGCACTGCCAGGAGCAGAAAAACAAATGCCTTCTCCCTTCTTCCCACTTTCCAGTCTTCCACCAGTGTCTCCTGTTGGTCAAACCTAACAGGAAGCCAGCAGGCAAGGGAGCCTGGGAAATGAAGTTTGCAGGGACAGACCTGGGGGTGTGGGATAAAGACAGGAACCAACAGACAGTTCTGGACACATGTTCCCACTGAGTTCCAGAAGAGCTGGAGGCACTTTACAGAGATCATCTGATTACATTACCCATTTAAAAAGTTAGGTCTGAATCCTTCCAATCATATTTGAAGGGGGTAGCGTCATGCCCATTTTACACATGAGGCTCAGAGAGGTTAACTAAAGTGCCCAGGATCACACAGCTGGCAAGTATCAGAGCCTGGGCTTGAACCCTGAGCTTTCTCACCCTCACTCTTGGGGTCACTCCTGGTCACAGTGTCTAGCTGAGCTTGGGTTTTGAAGGGGTGGCTCAGACCCAGTAGAACCAAAGATTTGAGCAGATACCAGGAAGGCAGATGAGCCTCACTTAGTGGGGGTAAGGGTGGAGGGTGTCTAAAGCCCACATGGTACCCAGGCACGGAGTTCATGGACAGGTTGCTCCAGAATGGGTAGGCGGTGCTACCATTCTCTCGGGCCCGTATCTCACTGTCCAGAGAGGGGTTGGGGAAGACAGGGACCGGCCACTGCCTGCATTTGGGAGAGGAACTGTGAGATAATGGAAGTATGTTGGTAAAGTCTGGGGTGTCCATTGGCTATGACTCTTTGACGGAGGAGATGGTGTAGAAACCCGTGGCCCAATCCTAACTGGATGGAGAGAACAAGCTGGTGTGTGACTCCCTGGAGCTGGTGCCACAGGGGTAACACACCAATTGTCAGTTGGGTGGCTGTCTTTTATGTGAGAATAAAATAAACTTATCTCTTCTTAAACCCATTGTTATTTTGGCACTTTTGTCACCCACAGCTGAACCCAATCTTAATTAATAAGACATCTCCACATATGGATTGTTTTTCACTTTCATGCTATATTTTATAATTGTCCCCATTCTTCAAAGCCTTCCTTGATCACACTCATCTCTTCTTTCAGGATTCCCAGAAAACTGCCTGCTTGTATGAGTCCCTGGCATCCACCCACCAAGTATGACCTTAGCCTCTTGTTTCTCTATTTTGTTCATCTTGGTCTTTTTGGTATCTTACATGTATTATTTTTGTTATTTTATTGCAGAGCTGGATGTTGCGTCTTCTTTATTGTAGAACTGGGAGCTGTACTAGCCTTTGTATTTCCCTCATTCATTCATTCAACAAACATTTATGGAGTTCCTACCATGTTTCAGGCACTGTAGTAGACTCTGGGGACACCAAAGTGAACAAAATAATCAGTCTTGGTTCTTATGGAACTTAGGGTTTAGTGGAAGTAAACAGATTTTTAACAAATAGATAAACAAATGGCTATATAATTACAAAGTGTAATACGTACCAAGATGGATACCAGGGGCATATAGTTTAGACTGGTACTCATTGAAGGCCTCTTTGAAGAGATGTCACTGAAAATGAGATAGAAAGATGAGGCAAAACCAGTCAGGTGACATGGAGAAAAGAGGGCGAATGTGCAAAGGCCCTGAGGTGAGAAAAAGCTCTGGGAAATTGAGGAGATGACAGAAGGCCTTTGGATGGAAAGCAAAAGGGGAGTGGAAAGAGAAAAGATCAGAAAGGAAGGCTAGAGCTAGATTACACAGAACCTTTTAGCCATAGCAAAGAATCTGAATTTTATTCCATAGGAAATGGGAAGGCATTGACTATGTCATGTACCAGTACGATCTATCAGTTAGGATTAAGTTCTCCTGCCTATAACTGAAAACTATGTAACAGTGGCTTAAGCCAGCCTGGACGAAGGCAGACCGGGGCTTACAGGGAGGCTCCAGGAGCCACCAGGGATCCAGGCTTCATGAACTTTCTGCTCCACCTTTCTTCTCCCATGGCTTGTCTCTCAAGTTGCTTCTTGGCCCAAGATGGCTACCTAAGCTCTAGTCACATCCACACACCAGGAATAAAAGGAGGAAGGGGGAAGGGTGCAAGGCCTGGCCTGCAACTGACCCAGTCCCCTTTAAAGAGCTTCCCAGAAGCCCTGATGAATGGCTGCCATTTACATCTAACTGACCACTCCTGGCTGCAAGGGAGCCTGGGAAATGCAGTCTTTTTTAGCTGGGCATATACAAATTTGGGCTCTGCTTCTAAGGAAGAAGGGGGGCGTGGATATGTGATAGGTGACAAGAAGTCTTTGCCAGAGTTGGGCTCACAAGGGGCATTTATTAAAAGCTTATCTGTTCCAATAACTGCACACAATGTGCATGAGCTTCACGGACTCAAAACAGGTTGAGTGAAATAAACCAGACCTGAAAGAGTTCGCGCCGCATGATTCCAGGCAAAACTAGTCTATGAAGATAAGTCAGAAAGGTGTTACCCTTGTGGGGTCAGTGACTGGGAGGGGGCATGAGGGAGCCTCTGGGGAGCTGGCAATGTTCTAGTTCTTGATCTGAGTTAATAGGAGTGGTGGTTATGGGGGTGGATACTAATGTAAAAATTTAGCGAGTCATCTGCTTAATATTTATGCACTTTATTACATATATGTTATGCTTCAATAATTTTTAAGAAGCATATCCATTTCAGGATTTATTTATCTTCTAGAAATTAACAAGAATATCTTTTAAAAACTATTTCTATTTTTCCATTTTCTGGGAGACTCTAGGGTTAGAACAATCACCAGCTTTGCTTTATCCCCTTCCCTAAGGCCCAGCTCAGGGCCTCTTTCCTGCAGAACTTTCTCCAGTCCCCTGAGTTGGGTATGCCATCTCCATCCTGAGAAAACTCCCATCCCTCAAAGGTAGGGCAGACCTTCTCTCTCCCTCGAATGAGCATCACACTCCTTGTTTAGCACAATCCCTGACACATGTTCAATGAGTGAATGGACAACTCTATGACCCACAGCACAAGCAGTACACATGCCATGGAACAGACCTTTATTCAGGGTGTTCATTATCATAGCCTTTATGTGCTGGAGTGAGAGAGACAAAGACCACAATGCAAACTGATATCGGAAGCAACAAAAGTGTAGAGAGAACCAAGGTAGCAGACAGAAAGAGGAGATTGATCTTATGGAAGCAAATCCCAGAAGGCTTCCTGAAGGAGGTGACACTCTGAACTGGTTTTTGAAAAATGAGCAGGATTTTGCTGCTGGCTGGAAATGGCTGGAGAGGGAAGAGGCAGTAGGGAGGGAGTTGGTATGTGTATGTGGGTCTGGAAGCTGAGTGACTCTGGTTAGGAGTAAGGCAGGGAGCAGCAGCGAGGCCAGGGCCACAGTGTGGTCTTCCTGCAGCGTTGGTGTCTGCCTGCCTGGGGAGAGGGGAAGCTCCAGGGCCTCAGGGCTGGGCAGGCTGGTCTGCTGGGAAGCCTGCTTCCTTCCCTCCCTCTCCCCTCCTCTCTGCTTCTCACAAAGTGGTCCTGAAATGACACCAAGAGCAGCTGCTTAAGCAATTTTGCCAATTAATGGGTCTCTGAAATTAAACCGCCTACACAGTCTGGATGAGCCTTCTCCAGGAGGGATTTCGGCAATTGTCTTCATGATAATCAGACTTGACTTGCCTTCACACACATTAATAAAAAAGCGAAGGCGCCGGGAGAGATGCCCTTTCGTGGGGAATATCGACAATATCGTAATGAGGCTCTGGGAGAAGGCTGCTGAGACGTGGTGCTGCATGCTCAAAACCATTTCCCTCTGGTAGCAAGAGCTGCTCTGGCTGGAAGCAGCTGGGCTTACAGTAAAGGAATAGCAATGCCTGGTACCCAGTCAGGTTGGATCAGCCTGGAGAAAGGGAAATCAGGAGGGCCTCCTGCAGGACTCATCTGGGGTGGGGGTGGGGGTGGGGGGAAGCACACAGAACCTCAGCGCCAAGGACAGGAACAAAGGTTCCAAGGCTGCCCGTCAGCCTTTCCCCCACACCTTAGGAAACCCCAGGACTTCCCTGTCCTTATTCACATGCATCACCGATTGATTACACAGGCCTTCCTCCCAAGCCAGAGGTGGCCTCAGAATCCCTCTCAACATAACACTGGTTGCAATTAGAACTCAGCCTGAATCTTACTTGCTATCCATCTTCAGGATATATAAGGTGTGGGCTTTTAGCGTCTCCCAGTCACCCTCATTCTGTACTCTTTCCGCCAGGAATAAATCTTTCAGGTTTTCTCCCAAAGGGCATTTGTATTTTTACAAGGATCAAAGACTTAAGAGAAAACGTTGTCATGGTGCAAATTCAAGACTGGACCACAGAGGTGGGGCTGCATGGCTACCCAGATCCTTGAAATAACAGCCTGTGAAAAAGGAAACTAAGAGTTACCTAATATCTACAAAATAGAATGGTGCTTTCATCATTGTCTTGTTTCACCCTCCTATCCAGTCCACTGGTAGGTATGTCCCCCATTTTGCACACAGGGTGCTTGAGGCTCAGAGAGGTCACACAGTTTGCTCCGAGCTCCAGGGGGCAAGAGGCAGAGTTGGGACTGGAAACCAGGTTGTGTGGCTCCCAAGTGTCCATTGGGCAGTGGTGGCTCACACACCACCCAGGTTCCTGTTAGACAAGTTCCCTCAGGTTAGTGTAGGAGAACTCAGTAAAGCAAAGAATGTTCTCCACAAGCTGAGTGTCTCTGCTGCCTGGGTAGAGAGGAAAAGAGTGGGAGAAAGAGGAAGAAGAGGAGAAAGAAGAGGCAGAGGAAAGGAGAGAGAGGAGGGACAGAGCTGGCAGCATTGCTGATTTGATTCAACAATGTAGTGAGCACTTACTGGGTGCCCAGCAGTCTCCAGCACACGTGGGCGGCCGCTGAGAGCATAACAGAGCATTCTGTTCCTTTTGCATCAGATGGGAGCTTAGTGCATTTTGTGGAGGGCCCACTCTGTGTCAGGCCCAGTGGTGCAACCTTGACCCAGATTAACTCTGATTCCCACAAATGTCCAGCATCACACAGCTCTCGAGTGGCCCAGTGAGGACTGGAAAGCCAGAGTCTCTGACCGGGAGCCAAGCTCATTGCATTCGACCACTCCCCCTTCCCCCCACATGTGTCCACACCAAGCAGGGACAGCTGCAGCAGGAGGGTGGGCTTGGTTACCCGGTGTGGGAACCAGGCATGTGAGCTCTCTCTGACCCCTGCAGCACCCCCTGCCCTTTCCTGGAGCTGTTCTCAACTGTGGTGCCAGTGTTGATTACAGGGGACAAGATCTTATTTAAATGTCCCATATTAGGCTATCCCTTTCCCATAGCCTTACCGTTATCTGCTCTTTGAGAGCCAGACACATCATCCCTTATTTTACTTCCTCTTAAAATCCCTAGCAAGACATTATTTTTAGAATTGAAATACTTGCTTAAACCCTCAAATAACTTTAAGGTAGTATATGGTTGTGCCAAATCTACACTAATCATTGTACATAAGCATCTATTGCAGACACTGCATCTATTTTTCTGGGGAAAAAAGTCTATTTGTTTCTGTCTGTGTGGTTGTGTGTCCACATTCATTGCTGGAGGGAAGATGTTTTGTATCAGTATGTTTTTGCTTGAGTAATTTTAAAATGAGCACCACACAGCACCTTATAAGGACATGGCTGGGCCCAGAGCTGAGAGCCTGGGACTTGGGGATGTCTTAGGACAGAGGGCAGAGCCTTCTTCCCACGCTCATGCTGATGGCCTCTTTCTGGGCTTCACTGGCTCTGAGACAGACTGCACCTCATCCTCTTTAACTAGCAGTTACTGTGTCAGGCCGTGAGGTAAGGGGCACTGATCTCACTGAAGCCTCACATCAACCTGGGGAAGTAGGCACTCTTCATGAGTCCACTTTCCAGCTGGAGAAACGGAGCAGCCAAGAATGTATTGTGGAGTCATCTATCATTCTCCTTCCCAATGATGCCCTTCAGGGCATTCTGATGCCCTGAGAGAAGGAAGCCTGGGACCTTGACTTCTTTGCTCAACCCTCCAAAAGACTGTGCCCTGCAGTCCATGCCAGAGACAACCAGTTGTGCACCCCAAATTCATGCTACCCCATCTCTGTGTGAGGCAGCGGCTCAGCCAGGGGCTACATCTTCCAGGATCCTTTGCAACAGCACGGGATCACGTGACTACCTCTCACCAATGGGCTGTGAGCTTGCCAGGGTTTTGAGGAAGCCATTGTGCCTTCTCCAGCCTTCCTCCCCTGCCTGCCAGCTGGATACACAGGGCTCAGAAGCCGGAGAGGAGGGATTATCTACAGGATGGGTGGAGCCTGGGTCCCAGTATCACCATGTGGAGAACTGCCCATCAACCAGTGATCCTTCTTTGGACCATTACATAAATAAGAAATAAATTAGTTTTGTGTTAAGTCCCTAGTCATTTCAAGTTTATTTGGTGCAGCCGCTTGCAATGTGCTGACCAAAACATGATCCATGATCAGTAAAAAGCCCGGGATTCCTGAAGGATTCGTCTTCACCTTCATTTAACCTGGACAGAACTGGCCAGAGACCAGTAAGAAGCCCCTGTTCTTAGCCCCTCAGAATCCACGTGTGATCTCATAATCTTCTTAATCTCGACCTCACCCCTCATTTTAAAGACGCTGAACCTGAGGCCCAGGGAGAGCAGCCACGTGCCTGTCATCCTGTAAAGGCAGGAGGGCATTCAACACGCTTACACACACGTGAGCCTGCCTGTGCAACACGTGCCACATGGGAACAGAAAGGAAATGGTGACACATCGACTTACACACCTGGGAGAGTTTTCCCCCACACAGACCGAGTCTCCCTGGCCAAGCCCCTCTCCCAGAGGCTTTCTGGACACCCCCTGAAGGAGGAGGGTGGAGCTGGGCTTCTCCCAGGCCCGGAGCTGGGGCAACCAAGGGCCAAGTGGGCTCCAGCCGCTGCCGTGCTGGGAAGAGCCCTGGTTCCAAGACATAAAGGCAGAAAACACAATGTTTTATTAGTGCCTGAGACGTTTATTTCCTGAGTTAACAACAATAATAAACTCGTTTACGGCTGTGAGTTTCATTGCCTTCCCCCGGTGGGGCTCCCACCTGCTGCCGTTTGGAGCTGGGGCGGCTCCTGAGCGTGGAGAGGCCGGCGTGGCAGCTGGCACGGGCGGGCACCGCCTCCTGGCAGCTGGGAGGGCTGGGGCGGGGGTCCCCGGGGTGCTGTACCATCAGCATCCTGAGGGGCGGGGGGAGAGCTGCTCCCTCCCAGGCAGGACCGCTGTCAAGCAGGTGTTAGCAGAGGTTTCTGGGCTCTGGCCTGTCAATTGTGCAGGTGTCTCTTACAAATAAAAGAAAAAATGATGGTTCCTGACTCAGGAAAGTCCTTTGGGAGAAAGTAAAGTTTTCATGTGAAGGCATGGGCCAGCCTTCCTGAGGGGCTGGGACTAGTGTGAGACAAATGAGGCATGTAGGGTTTGTTTTAGGAGGCACTGCCTGTCAGGGGAAGTGTCTCCTGAATTCTGTGCCCCAGGTGCCTCATTTACCTCATCCTAGACCTGCCCAAATTTCGTGCCCCTTCCATGGACAAGTATATGGTGCCTCGTGATTTTTTTCCCCATCAGGCTTGGAAAAGTGGTAAGTCTTTTTTTTTTTTTTTTTCTTTCTTGACCTCACCATGACAGAAATGCAGTGGGATGAAGATGAAGCTCATGGACTTCCCAGGACTGGAAACCAGAGGGGGCTGGGGAGAGAATGAAGTGTGGGCAAAGAAGTTTATGAATTTATGAAGATATGACTCACCTTACATTGTGTTTTTAAAAATTCACTCAAAATAAAAATCTTCCTGTTGCTGCTGACTCCTCCCCCCACAACCCCCAACCCCATCGTCTCATCTCTTACTGATTTGCTTTGCCTGAGATTTCCTTGCATGAGGCTTTGAGAAGTTCTGAAGTTTTATCTGGAGGAAGGGGTGGGCTGAAGGGTAGGGGAGGTTGAGTGGCGGTGCTGATTTGTCTCCCTATACCAGGGTTCTTAAACTTGACTGTACATCTGAGTCCCCTACAGAGCTTGTTAAAACACATAGAGCTGGGCCCCATGCGCAGTTTCTGACCCAGCAGGACTGGGGTGGGACCTGAGAATTTGCATTTCTGGTGGTGCTGATGCTGCTGGCCCAGGGACCCTATTTTGAGACCCATTGCCCTAAGGTGCTGTGGTAAAAGAGCTCTGGAATTGGACCTGAGTTCAAATCCAGCTCCACTGTTTATTAGCTGTGTGATCTTAGGCAAATCACTTAAACCTGTCCGAGTTCATGTTAATTACTCTCATATAAATTATACTTCAAGCACATTGAGCAAAGACCATGTGCCAGGAACCGTGCTAAGTTCTTTATATGCATCATCTCTTTTGATCGTCATAATAACAAAAAGCTGTAGGTGTTTTTAGCAGCTCCCTTTTCCAGATGCAGAAATGGAGAGTTAAAAGTTAGGAAATGTTTCCAAGTTCACACCACTCAGAAGTGGTAGAGGCAGGGTTAAAAAATAATGAGGTCTGACTGCAGAGCCCACCCACAGGAATGGAGGAGGAAGGTTGGTTAGAAACTCATGGAATGGTTATGAGGATGAAGTAAGAAAACCCTTCAAGCACCCTGCCCAAGGTCTGACACACAGTCCTTGCTCACGGACGGTGAACCCCATCTCCCTAATGAGAAGAGCCCGGATCAGGCAGGGGAGGCTGGGAGACAAGAGCTGTGTTCATAGCGGCTGAGGCTCCAGGGCTGGTAAGCCCAGTGCAGGGAAGGGAAGAAAATGGGAAATGGGCCAAGTGTCTGGGGCAAAGCCAAGTGAAGCAGCCACAGCTCTGTTTGCCAGACAGGGTCTGTTTCTGATACCTGGAGAAGAGAACAGCCTCTCGCTTGGATTTCCTGGTCCATATGCCTTCAGCAAGCCCCTACTGCAGTGCCCCAGGCATCTCCGGGACACCCTTTCAGAGCTCCTGGGCACCCACAAGGCCTTCAGGGATCTGTCCTCAAGTCCTTCCTCTCCTTTCTGCTCCAGGCACCTGGCTCGGTCCAACCACACAACCATTTTAAAGTGTTTTCCTCAACAATAGTTGACCCGCGGAACCAGCTCCAGTGCAGAGTCAGGGTCCTAGGATATTTGTACATTGTTTTCTCACTCACTTTGCATAAATACAATTACCATCATGTTCCCCTTATACGTTTATTACGCTCTTTGTTGTGCAAAGTGGGGGTGGATGGGCACACGTATGCTTCTAGCACCAGGCAGTGTAAATGCAAAATAGGGTGTTTAGTTATCAAGCAGAGAAGTGGGGGGCAGGTATACCCAGCCCCCAAGCTGTGTTACTACCCAGCGAGCCTGGACTGGGTGCACCAAGGGAAGGCTCCCACCTCCAGAGTGCTCTACCTAGTTATAGGAAAGGGGTTCATGGGACATCTGAGCAAATGGGAACTTCCTGGTGAAGGAGGGGCCTTGCTACAAAGCAGGCGCCCCCAGAGTGCGGAAGCCCGGGTCAGCCTGGCCATCCTTGGCTCGAAGTCTACCTCCTGGGCCGCCATCTTGGGAGTGCCTTCAGGGCCGTTGTGGTTTTTATCATTATATTTGGCCATTAGCACTAAAACCCCACCTACGTTGTCCCAATAAGCACATTCTTTTAAACTCACAAATCCACCGTCATTAACTACTTGTAAAGTAGGGACTAAAGGCTGGATTCCAGAAAAAATGGAAGCAATTACCACGTGAGTTCCTGGGTGGCAGCACCATGTTTTCCATTTCTTTCTTCACCTGGGGGGAGCAGGTGTTGAGGGAGCTCCTGTAGGAGGAATGGTTCGGGCCGGCGCAGGTCCCTAGAACCGAGGGCAACTGTTCCCGACCCTCCTGAGCTCAGGGATGCGGGTGCCGCTTGCTACTGGGTTTGCTGCTTGTCACACCAGGGCCTTCCTCCTCCAAGCAGTCTCAATAGCATGTACACCAGCAGGCATTCTTAATCCGAAGAAATTTAAATGGATTGGTTTGAAAGTTCACTGTCTCTTTGTACATAGTGGGTCCAGGCAGGATGTCATTCACCAGTATAGAGAATCCTGGCTTCTAAAAAGAAAGACCACACCAGTGGATGTAGAAAGTGGAAAGAGGTCTTGCTTTCAGAAGCACACAGAGTCCTGCCTATCACTAACTTGGGCTAGTTACCTAGATCTCTGTTTTCTCATCTGTAAAATGGGGGTAAGAATATAAAACCTACTAACTTAATGACTTCATAAGGCGATGGACAGTGAACAAATCCATTTAATAATTATCCCCCATGTTTGAATATGACTGTACAGCTTTCAAAGCAGTTTCAAATATTTTACAGAGCTAACAGAGTGTCAATGGTTAACAGGTACATAAATGGAGAGAGCACTTGGTCCATTCAACAGAGGGAATATGTTCTATAGTTCTCCAGGGACAATATTTGATCTTGGCACAGAACAGTTCTGACCATTGGCATTCTTTTAGTTCTTCTGGTTCTATTAGGAATGGAGATTTAATTAAACACTGATTTGTCTAACAACTTTAAAACATCCTTTTCACTATGAGAGCTCAAAGCCACTGGCCAGGAAATAGGAAATAGCTTATCAGGGCATAGAGAAAATATTCCAAAGCAGAAGCCTAGTTTTCTGTATTAGTCTATCTTTGTGTTTCTGCCTCTCCGGTTCTGTCTCACAGACACACACACACACATCGCTACAAATGGCATGTGTTGAAAGCATAACTGTTGGAAGTGCCCCTGCATGGTCAAGTTGGAGAAAATGCCATACCCCTACAAACTATACTCTGTATACCAGAAAGGCTAGAGGATATTATTTATGATCTCTAGGTAGCCACACACACACCCCAGCCATGAGTCTCTCAGCAACATAAGTAGTCCCAGGGCTAATTCAGAGGTGCCCATTCAGGACAGCAGGGCAGGGCCCAGGAATCTTCATTTTAGCAAGCCTCTCTGGTGATGCTAATGGTGGAGGTAGGAGGACAACACCTTGTGAGGCACTGATGCTCTAGCCTCTGCTATCCAGGTATTTATGCATGTATGGGCCAAGCCCATACAGGTAAATATCTTTCCCCTCCCCCACAATTGAATCCCTCTGGATTCACACCTTGGAAGAAGCAGAGCGTTTCCTTGACAACAGGTGACTAATTTAGAAGTCCCTGTGAACAGGTGGGAGACAGGAAGGGACAAGAGAAGCAACATAGACAGATGCCAAGTTGAAACAACAAGCTCTTGGCAGCCTCAGAAGCACACACTGGAAGGGAGGGGTCTTGGGGCTTGAGCAAAGGGAGCTCAATGTTCTTCTGGAAGAAGGAAGCCCTAATTAACTCTTAAGGACAGGCCATTTAAAGTCTGACCCTGGAGCTAATTCTTGGAATAAAACTTTATTAAAAGAGTTTGTGGTCACAAGGAAAATGAAGTTTTGAATAACTTATTTGATTTGGAAACTCCAAAGGAGAAGGTGGTACCTGAGGCCGAGAGGTGGCTCAATGTGGGGCTTCTGGAAAGAGGACTTGTAGGGCTTGGATCTTTTGAAGTCCAGGAGATTAATCTAGGGAGAGCTCACACTTGCCAGGACCTGGCCCCCAGGTTCAAGTTCACATCTTCAGTTCTTAGTAAGTTCTTTTTTGGCCACTTGGGTTAGGTCCCAAGCCCTTTCTGGTGTCCTTTCCCACCACTCCTCTCATAGGCCTCATCTCTGGACAGCCTCCAGCCACTGCCCATGTCTTGTGATCCTCCACCTTGTCGAATGCACTTTACTGTCAAAATTCTGCCCATTCTCCCAAGGCCCAGCTCAGATCTGGTCTCCGTGTGGCTTTTCCTGACATTGGCAGCAGAATGTACTTTCCCTTCCCACAAGTCTCTTCTCTTTTGTCTTTGCCTCATATGACCAACTGAGCTTCATGTCTTCCAGGCCAAGGACTAGGGCCTTGTGCCCAAGATGTAGATGCTTCTTTGAGGGACAGGAATCTCGTGATGGGACCTAGATGATGGAGTCCATGCTGCTTCTTCAGTCGAGCTTATAGTAGGCACAAAGGTTCTTAACCTTGGCCACACATCAGAATCATCTGGGGAGCTTCAAACAATACTAACGTCTGATCTCACCCCAGATCAATTGAAACCAAATCTCTGTGGGGACAACCAGGTCATTTCAAAAGCCCCCTGGGTTATCTGGATGCACAGTGAAGGCTTAGAAGCACCGCAATAAGTGATTCCTCAATCTTAGTTAGGAAAAGGCAATTTGAGAATAAAGTTAGTTCCCCTTCACTCTAATACTGTAGGAGTTCAATATAGGATAGCAACTATTATTGTTCCTTACTGATCTCTACTCCTTCAGGAATGGGGAAAAATAATCCAAGACTTGATGTAGGCTTACATTGGCCAAAGACCCAGGGATGATGACGATGATGGCAAATCCCTACGTGCCTCCTCGTCCATACCAGAGTTTTTACTGGCATTGCTAATCAGGCATGCCACACATTCCTTCTGAACCAGAATGGCCTCACAGTGTCTCACCAGTCTGTCCTCCTGGCAATTCCAATCAATTGGAGCTATGGTTCTATTTGAAACCGGTTAGTTATGGCTGGTTTAGAGAAGCAGTACCAGAGGGATAAGAGGAAGCAGGGATAGTGTTGTTATGCCCCAATCTTTTAAGGATACATCAGGGAGACCAACCATAGTCTTCCCTGAACTTGGGTCCTTTGGGGTCCTGAGGGACTAACCTGGGATGAGGAGGACAAGTCTGAGTTTCTTTCAAGTAAGTCAGTTTATTCATCTCCTGTTGGCTCTCTTGGCTAACCAAGGGCAAGGAAGGCTGAGTAGAGTGGAGAGGGGCTTCAAATAAGCATGGCCTAGTGTGCTCTTAAACCACAACTGACATTGTCGATTTTCCCACCACCGAAGCATGTTCTAGGATTAATCAAGCCAAATTCCTTCTTCTCTTGGATCTCAGGGTCTTTCCCTATCAAGGGAGTGGGTTATGGTTGCATTCACTTGTGGCCAGCTTCCTAAAGGATTTACCAGCCTTAGCTTTACTTTCTAAACTATATTCCAAATGCCCTTGCTTTCTCTCCCCTGACATTCAAGTCCCCACACTACCTGGCCCCACCCTACCCTTCCAGCCTGATCTCCCCCCTCGCCTGCCCTATGCCAGGTTCTGGCGATACCGTCACTGCTCTCCCCTAAATATGTCTTCTCCCCTCCCACCTCCGTGCTTTTACCTATATGTGAAATGTCCTTGCTTCCATTTCTGTCAGCATAGGTCTTACCCACACTTCAAGACCTATTCAAATCACACCTCTAACATGAGCCCCCCACCCCCATCGCGGTCTCACTGGTTGCCATGGATTTCTCTTGTTCTGCTGTGCTCAGTTTGTCCTTCCATGTGGCCATGGGAAGGGTATGACTATTTCTTGAAAATCTACCAAGTACCAGGTACTGTCCTAGGCAGCACAATTAGGAATTTGACTTTTATTTCATCTTACATGCACTTCTATTTCTTAGATCTTATTATCTCTATTTTACTAATAATGAGGAAACTGATAACATTCGCAATTCAGTGACTTGTTCAGGATAGCAGAACCCACCTCTCACGTGCCTTCTCAGGCTCCATTCTTTACTCTGTCCTCCTCTGTCTCCAAGGCAGAATTCCCCATGGCTGCCTTGTACATGGGATTTGGAGTCAGGCAATCTAGATTCAAGGCCCAGCTCAGCCATCTTGTTGTTGTGTTCTATTTGGCAATCCACTTAACCTCTCTGGGCTTCAGTTTCTTCATCTGTCAAATGGGATAAAAATAATCCTCACCCTGCCTAGGTCAGAGAGGAGAGCTCATCTCCCCATGGATTGTGAACCTCTTGGGATGAGACCTCGTTTTACTCATCTCTGTGGTGTCCCCCTCCCTGGCACCCAGTTGGCACTGATCCTAACACAGTAGACCCTCAATAAATCCTTGTAATTCAATTAAATGAAAATAAATTGAATGAGTCAACAGGTTAGGAAAAAAAACAAACACCTCATTCAAGGGTCCAGAATTGATTGGCCCCAACAGGCATCACCCGGAGTGGGTTTTGATTGCATTCACTTGTAACTGGTTTGCTGCTTGCTTTGTTTAGCAAATTCCTTCACAGAGAGAGAGAGGGAGGGATCCTGGGAAGGCAGGGGAAGGGTGTGGGAAGATGCTGGAATCTGAACGGGGGCTCAGATTGTTGGTTGAACATATTGCTGTCTGTGTGGAAAATGTTCACAGCAGTTACAACTTTGGATGAATATGCATTAGCGGCGGTGCTGCAATTTGCCCGCGTGCGCCACGCTACACTCAGAGACTTGGCAAGATGGGTAATTATCTCCACATTATGTGCCTTGTCTCTTTCTCTTCTTAATTAAGTAACTAATCTGGTGGAGGAGAGCTCTGTTTGTGTTTGTTTGGCAGGTGCAGCCTCGTGACAGTTGTCTGGAGAAGTTTCTTGGAAATTTATGAGACTTTCAAAAAACAAACTGCTCGGAGCTGAGCCGACCTGCTGGAGCCTGGGAAGATCAGAGTCGGGCCTCTCCTGGAGCGCAAGACAGAGTGGCGGTCGCTGCTTCTCTGCTTCTCCCAGACCCTGTGTTTCCTGCTGGGGGGTGCCACCGGGGACCCTGACTTTCCAGGACAGGTCCCGGGATGGCCGGACACAGGGGGCTCCATAGGGTAAGCACTCCTTGTGGAAAGCAGAGAAGTCAGCGGCCAGAATTAGAACAGCAGGGTGTCCTGCTCTCTACCTTGTTTCCTTCTGGAGTTCTGTATTTGAGCAGATTTTTTTCACCTTGGCTCTTCCAAATACTCTGTAAAGGAATGCATTAAACAGGCCCAGCACCAACCACTGATTGAACGCAGACCACAGGGCTCATGGGCAAACCTGCTGATGTAAAGGCACTTGGTTGGGTGGATTGGACTAAGGCAGATGACCCAGACCGGTGACCCGGGAGGGTTTGGGACCCCCAGGGCCCCAGCGTGGTCAACTTAGACAGGGCCCATGGAGGGTACACAGACCACCATTCTGAGGGCTCCTCTAGACTGCACAGTAACCAGACCAGGTGGGCCCTGGAGTTGAGGGTCAGCGCAGCCCCATTCTGGGTCCATGGGTTTAATTGTAAGAGAGAGATGGGAATGGGCCAGGCCAGCTAATGGGATGACATCGCAGACTCAGGGTTAAACACTGAAGGAGCTAGCAGGGAAGCCCTAGTGGCCGCACCGTATCTGGTGGGCACACATGTGTGGCTCACAGGTGGTGTCATCAGCTGTGAGGAGAGCCCACCAAGCAGGCACAGAAGCACCAAGAGGTTGTGGGTTCCTGCACTACGGTAGCTGTACTGGCCCAAGGGGCCTTTGCTTTTACCCCTGAGTTCTGTGTTTTTATTCTGGTTGATGGCCTTGCCTTCTGTGTACCTGTGCACTCCTCCATCCCAACACACACACCAGCTCAATGAAATAAGCTGCCAGTTTCCCCTCTTGGGTGGCTTGTCCCAGGGACACTGTGCTCTCTTGGTGCTGCAGTGAAGGAATTTTGCAGGTGTAATTAAGTTCCTTATTCAGTTGACCTTAAGTTAGGGAGATTATCTGGGTAGGCCTGATCTACCCACGAGGGTCCTTTAAAAGCAGAGTTTTCTCTAGCTGGTTGCAGAAGAGGTCAGAGATGTGAAGCACGAGCAGGATTCAACACATTATTTCTGGCTTGAAGTTGGAGGAGACCACATGGTAAGAATTTAAGTGGTCTCTAGAAGCCAAGAGTGGTCCCTGTCTGACAACCAGCCAAGAAACAGGGACTTCAATCCTATAGCCACAAGGAAATGCATTCTGCAAACAAAAATAATGAGCTGGAAGATGCTTTTTCCCCAGAGCCTGCATGTGAGACCCCAGCCTGGCTAATACCTCAATTTCAGCCA
>JAQZBX010013349.1:0-39985 GCA_029593785.1 Cabassous unicinctus | reverse complement strand
CTACTTCTCCAAAAAAAAAAAAAAATCAGTAGAATGATAAGCTCTTGCGAGACAGAAGACACAAATGAGGACTGAAAGAGGGAATGTTGCTAGATTCTGCAGCCATTATAAAAACAATGAGATAATACTATGAGCAAATTTACACTCAAACTCAACAACTTCCAAGAAATGGACCAAGCCCTTGAAAACCACAAACTAGCAAAACTCAACCAAAATGAAATTGGCAATCTGAAGACCCCTAACTATCAAAGAAAATTAATTCAGAATTAAAAAATTCCCAAAAATGAAATCTCCAGGCCCAGATGGTTTTCTTGGAGAATTCCACCAAAACTCTAAAGATTCACAGCATGTTTACACATTCTCTTCCAGAAAATAGAGGACAGGGAAAGATTTCCAAATACATTTTATGAGTTGTGTTACCCCGATATCCTAAAACAGACAAAGACAGCACATAAAATGAAAAGTACAAACCAATATCACTCAGGCTTATGAACTTAGACACAATAATTCTCAACAAACTATTAGCAAATCAGATCCAACAATGCATGAAAATAGTTATACACACAGCCAAGTGGAATTTACTCAATGCATGCAACATCTGAAAACCAATCAATGTAATTTACCATATTAACAAACTGAAGAAGAAATCCTTATGTTCATAGTAATTGATGCAGAAAAAGCATTTGACAAAACCCAACACCCATAAATATTCCTGGCAAATTAGGCTCTATAGGCCTAAAGCATTTAATCCTATAATTAATGCAATTCCTATTAAAATCCAGGCAAGTTTTTATAGACATAAACAAGTTTGTTCTAATTAATATGGATGCTTGTATGGAAAGGCTCAGGCCATAAAATGGCTAAGAACAATGTTGATAATGAGGATTCAAATAGGACAAATCACGGTACCTGATAGACAGGCTTACCAGGGAGCCGCAGTAACAGAGACAGAGTGGTGTTAGCAGAGGGGCACAAGAACAGGTCACTGGGACAGAGCAGGGAGCCCCGGAATAGACGCGGACAAATATGACCAGCTGATTTTTGACAAAGGTGGAAAACCAGTTCAATGGAGAAAGGCTTTTCAAACAAATGATGCTAGGTCAATTAGACATCCATAGGCAAAAGAAATAGAAGGAAAGGAGGAGGAAAAGGTGGGAGGGAGGGAGGGAGGGAGGGAAGGGGAGAAGGAAAGGAATGAGGGAGGCTGAAAAAGAAAAAGGAAAAAGAAACTTAACCTAAACCTCACACCTTATACAGGGACTTAAATGAAAAAGTAAAGTATAAAATTAAAGAAGGAAACATAGGAGAAAGCTTTGGGATCTAGATCTACTCAAAGAGTTCTCAGAATTGACATCAAAAGCAAAATGCATGAAAGGATAAATTTATAATTGGACCTCATCAAAATTAAAACTTATGCTCTGTTAAGAGGTTGGAATGGCAAGCTAGAAAGTGGAAGAAATGATTTGTAAAGAAACAGTTTCTGGATGTGTAAAGAACTCTCAAAACATAACTGTAATAATCAAATATTCCAATTAGAAAATGGGCTAAAGACATAAAGAGAGATTTCACTGAAGAGGATATACGCATGGCAAATAAGCACATAAAAAGATGTTCAACACCATTAGCCTTTAGGGAAATGCAATTTAAAACCACAATGAGATTTCATTATACATCTATCAGAATGGTAAAAATTAAAAATAGTGACAACACTAAATGTTGGCAAGGATGCAGAGAAACTGATCTCTCATATATCACTGGTGGGAATGTAAAAGGGCAAGACATGGTGGAAAACAGTTTGATAGTTGCTTATAAAACTCAATATGCAATTTTCATATAACCAAACAATGGCACTTTTGACCATTTATCACAGAAGTAATGAAAACGTATGTTCACTAAAAAACTGTGCATGATTCCTCTTTGTAGCTTTCTTTATAATGCCTGGAAACTGGAAGCAATCAAGATGTCCTTCTATGGGTGAATCATGAAACAAACAGTGGTACATGGAATACCGTGTATCAACATCAAACAACTTGGATGAATCTTTAGGGGATTATACTGAGTGAAAAAAGCCAATTCCAAAAGGTTATGTCTTGTATGATTCCATTTATATAACTTTTGAAATGACAAAATTTCAGAAATGGATGAGAGATAAGTAGTTGCCAAGGTTATAGACTGTGGTGGCAGATACACAAAACTACACATTGTATAGAACTAAACTCAGAGAGGGAGAGACCAATACAAGTACAGAAGGAGAAATATGAATAAAATAGTGAATAGTTTCAATGTCCATATCTTGGTTGTGAGATGATATTATAGTTTTGCAAAATGTACCCATTGAAGGAAAATGGGTAATGGATACAAGGGTCACCCTCTGTATTATTTTTTACAACTCCATCTGCATCTACAATTATCTCAAGAAAAATTTCTATTATAAAATGTAAGTGGGATAACATCATACTGAATTAAGGAGATTTGAACAGGCAGTTGGAATCATAGGAGCTGGCTGGGTATGACTGACGTGGTTAGACCTGATGAGAGCCGCTGTCAGAAGCCTAGAGATGATGATAAAAGTGGATGGATTAAAGAAATGACTAAAGGCAGGAGCTCAGAAAACCCCAGTCAGGGCCGCCGTGAGCGACGCACTGAAGCTGACACCGTGCTCAACGACGCGCGGACCAGACGTACGCCCACGTCCACTGCAGCAACCCCGCAGCCAACCGGGTTGACTTTGTGCAACTCTTCTATTTTACGCTGCGTACGGAAATCTGATTGCAAAGCCAAGGCATATCCGAGAGCTACTTCTCTACCTCGAACTCATTCTTGTAGGCCACACTGATGAAAATTTTGTAAAGTTGTAAATAGATGAGGAAGAAAAATATTTAGTCCTTCGTTTCAATAATTTCATAATTTTATAAGTATCATTGAAATAAGTTTTCTAATCGTCATAATTGGCATGATTTATTATTACTTTTGAGGTATTTGAAGATTTGAAAAGATATTAGATTTATAATTTCAATTAATTTAATGATATGTTTAGAAATTTGTGATTAAATAAGTCTGCAATCCATGTTTATATGTCTGAGGAAATGCCAATCATCAAACTTTAATGTTTTGATTTGTTAGTTTTGTAAGTGGCACTTACATGTTCATGAATAGGATTAAATAAAGTTATGCATTGATTTAATCGTACATAAAATAACGTACAACGGCAGGCAGGCTCCACACCGCGCACTAAAGACTCCAGTTAACGCGCGGCAGGCAGATCCAGAGGCCTGTTTAGGGACCCTTGCCACGCCAAGCCACCTGGACGGGCCGCAGCCGCTTCCCGGCCCCTTGGAGCTGGCGACCCCAGGCTGGAGGGAGGGACTCACCTTATGGGGTTTTCCATCCTGGACACTGTGAGGAAGGCGGCAAGGTTGGCCGTGTAGGACGAGCACACGATGAGGGTGAAGAGCCACCAGCTGCCCATCACGATGCGCATGGCCATGGAGTTGACTGAGGACTCACCACCTGCGGGAGGCAGGCACTGGGTTGGCAGGGGCCCCATCCCCCTCCCAGCCCAGGAGCTGCTCGCCGCTACTGCCGTGCTCCCTGGGCCCCCTGGAGGGGGTGGCTCCTGGGTATGTGGTCCGACACAATTCTGGAAGAGGACCCCAAGACCACTAATCTGGGAAAGGGGCCCAGGACCACTGACAAAATTGGAAAAGCCAGCTTTGGCCTTTCAGTTATGTGACCTTGGTCAAGAGCCCAAGGACAGAGTGCTGAATACGAAAATCTTCCAGTAAGAAGAATTTAACCCGTGGCAGGAATTTCAGATTCCTTTCCAATTCCAAGTTCACATAGAGTAGACTCAGGAATTCTGTAAATATAAAATTGCCTCCTACTCAGGGGGCTCCCCTTCTTTTAAACCTCAGAAATGAGATGCACCGTATCATTTTTATTAATATTCAGCCCTCGCTAGGTGACAGTTTTGTTTTTGTTTTTTTTTCAGGGTTTTCCAAAAACATGCATGTGACTTTCAGTGGGAAGCTGCCCCTCCTTGTCCCTTAGTGGTACAGAAGAAAGCTTCCCACTGCCTGTTCTTATATAACCTCACCAAGCCTTTGCCACAGTGCAAACGGGGCCAAGATTCACATTAGGAACTTTGCGATGTGTTTTAGCTACAGCCAAAATCGCACGGCCCTGCAGCCCACCAAGAGCTCGACCGCCTCGCAGAGACAGGGCCGCCTTGTGTCTCAGGATCGGATGGGCTGCTGCTCAGATCTCTGCGACACAACTGCGATTTCCCCATTAAGACCTCACATTTAAGCGAGAGTCAGAGTTTCTTTTGACATTCTCATGTGCATAACAATCAGTCGAATGTGGGAGGGTGAAAAGTGCCAAGCAGAACTCCAAAGTTAATTTTATCCTAAGTGGAGAATCAGGATTTGAAGTTGAGCTGCTTGTTGTCATTTCATTTAATTTCCATCTGATATTACTCAGATAAAGTGGGAGCAGCATGATCTCAGCGCTGTCCTAGAGATGAAAAAAACTGCATTTAAAGTGACTTTGATAAAACGGGGCTAAGGGCAATGCCAATGGACCAGCCCTTCCAGGGGGCCCTGGGAAGAACGCGGGGCAGGTACCTTGCTGCACGAAAGCTCCGTAGACGAGCCAGATGGCGCTGTGCAGGGTGGCGGGAGCCGAGGGTCGGGGCTGGGAAGCGCTCTGGGCCCTCACAGCCTGTATCCGGTTCAACACAAATATCAGCACACCCACCACAGGGATGGCTGCCGCGATGCAGGCCCAGACCGCAAAATCAAACGGAGCAAAGAGGGAGAAGATGCTGATTTTCTCCTCGGGCTTCTTGATTAGAATCCCCACCGAATAGTCCATGTACCGTTTGCTGAAGTCCACCACGCTCTCCCTCTCTGGGGTGATGGTGATGGCTGAGATGGCCACGTCTGCTCTCTGAAAGACAAAACCGCCCCGTCGGCCCTCAGCCCTCTGCCCTCCTGATGGGCTGGGCCCGGGCCTGGGCCAAGATTGTCCTGTTCAAGGAAAAGGATTTGAGAGTAGGTGCCCCGTTGATCTCAAATAATGCAAGGGCATCTATTAATACCTCCTGCACCTTCTAAGGTTCTCTCCCCAACACTTACAACTCCTGGAAACGTTTTCAGGAGAAAAGAGTCAAGTGAATCATCTTCACTCCTGCATGAATTTTTTTGTCCTTGCAAACCTTAGCAAGCTCTCTCCTTTTTTGCACCCATGTTTCCCTTCCACCTCCACCGAGAAGGCACTTGTGTGTCCCTCCTATATGTCAAAGCTGCGGAGACACTCCATTTTCCCAGGAAGCCTCTCCAAACTCCAGGACCCCACAGTGATCGCTCTCTTTTCTAAAATGCTTTAGAATTTACATGGCGAGTGGGCCCTTGTTGTTTTATGTGCATACCTTCATAGGCCAGAGAATAAAATCATCCAAATAACGAGGAGTTGTCTCTGACTTTAGATCTTCTAGAGCCTACAACCCGTGGCCTGCAGACACATGGGTGATTCTTCTACAGAAAAACCATGCTGTATTGAGCCTCTATGGACCTGCTATTATATGATTTCCAAATTATCTCCAAAGACTTTGGCTTCCAAGCAGGCTTCGTTTAACAAATAAAGACTCCATTAATGTGGAAATAGATAAAAGCGTGAGGATAAAGCTGCTAAGACTGGTGGCGGTCAGACCCCTCAAGCCTAGATGGGTGGCTGACAGGCAGTAATGGGGTCTAGAGCCCCCCTTATCCACAAAGAACTAAAATGTACACTGATCACCTTGGCTTTGGCTCTTGGGCCTCCAAGCGGGAGATGCCATCAGAACCAGTTTTGTTTCAGAATCACCAGTCATGACAAATGATCCAACATAATACTCAAACTGCGGAGTCACACTTTATCAATTGTGTCCCCCCAAAAGATATGTTGAAGTCTTACCACCCCCTATCTGTGAATGGGACCTTACTTGGAAATATGGCCATTGCAGTGGGAATTAGTTAAAAAAGGGGCCATATTAACTAACCACACGGCCTTCTCCCCGAGTCTGTGTGTGCCTCCTCTTCTCATAAAGACACACACACAGACTCGGGGAGAAGGCCATGTGATGGTGGAGACAGATGGAGGCTGCACAGTAAACCAAGGATCGCAAGGACTGCCCCAAACTACCAGAAGCTAGGGGTAGGCACAGAGGATTCTCTCCCACAGCTGGCAGAGGGGGCACGGCCCTGTCGGCATCGCGATTCCGACTCGTGGCCTCCAGATCTGCAGACCATCAGTTGCTGTTGTTTTCAGCTGCCACGCGGTGGTCATTGGTTATAACAGCCCTGGAAAATTAAGACTCACGCATAGGAAGATGTTTGTTAAGTTTAACATAGGGGGCGGGGGCGGGGGGGGAGATAGAATGATGTCCCAAATTGTGAAATTGAACAACTTATCTAGAGAAAAGAAAAAATACGTCGGCAGCCACTACCAACAAGCTCTCCTCTTGTGCTTATGAGCTCACATCTCTGATTCTTGCCTCTCTTCCCAGCAAAATAGGATCCAGGGATTTTTGTTTTATTTATTTATTTTAGGATGGGAGAATTTGGAGCATATTTAAGGGCTGAGAAAGAGATTTAGTGGAGTGGGACAGGCTTACAATATAGGTTGGAGGAAAGCCTGTTTATGAAGCAGGACTGAGAGGAGGCACAAGGGATATGGGGAGGGCCTTTGCCAGGAAATTGGAGGGAAAAGCAGGAGTCTACAGACAGAATGCCATAGGAAGGTGAAGTGTGGCGAGGGAGGGCTTGAGTCAAAAGCCAATCACCTAAAAGACCACAGGAAATGACCAGAGGTTATGGATGACAGGGGCAAGGATGAGAGGGTGACTTGGCCCCACACCTTGAGTCTCAATGAGGATACAGATCCTATAGGAACAGGGGAGGGTGATGGTTTGACATTAACATGGGAAGCTAGGAGAATGTCACGCACCTACACAAAACAGCACAAACATATGCACACACTCACACACACACATCCACATCCCACTTGTGGTCTATAAGGGATACAAGAATAAACACTTGCCAGTACCCCTGGCAAGACATAGGTTCCTGTTTCAGGGCGCAGGTTTGAGGGGTGGGTTTCATGAAGGGTGTATGACTGAGCAGGCACAGTGGACAGGCTTTGGGCGAATGGGAGCAATAGACAGAGAAAAAACACAGAGAAGGAGGATGAAAACGTAGAGGTTGGGAGTTGAGGCACAGAGGCTGCACTGGAGCCTTCCTGGGCCCAGGTTGGTAGCCATGGTCCATTTAGCTGGTCCCCAGTTTCCAACTGTGAATTGGGCCAAGTGTAGCTATCACCCAGGGGCAGACCAGGATGCCCTTCCCCAGGGGCCTACTTTGGGAACCTACCTTGCTGATGAGCTCCCCGATCATCCCGTTCCAGGAGGTGTTGTGGAGCTGGTGACCGTACCTGCCATCCGAGGCCTGGTAAATCTCATATTTGAAGCCCAGAGCCTTGGCCAGTGCATCCAGGACATCGATGGAGAACCCTTTGTAGCGCTTGGGCTGCCCCAGAATGTTCTCTGCCACCATCACGAAAGGCTCTTCCTGAGGACAATAGGAAGCATGGTCTTCAATTAAATAACGGGTTCATTAACACAGATTCCCAGGGGATTGTGGCAGAGACCAAGTCGATCAATCACAACTTCAGAACATTGAAGGGTGTGGGCTTGTATTCAGCCTATTTAGACCTGGGGTCAGAATCGCTCTGCCTGTTCCTAAAAGCAGTCCACAGACATTCCAGATATAATGCTTGAGAAGATCACCCCAATTGGGTATCAAAACGGAGGAATGGAAATTTATTTATCCAATGTTTTGTTATCCTAGGATTGCCCCCAAATCCCAGCTCCCTGTAATGTGGTTTGTTTCCATTCCTTCACAAGGAACATTCATGCTAAACCAGGGCTCTTTCCTTAGGAAATGCCCACCTAAGAAATGTGGATACTTATCCATGATCATAAATGACAATAAAGCTCTTTGATATTAGGTGGAGAGAAGACAACATGATATCTACTGGGTTGTCCTAGGAATGGATGTTGAATAACTGGCCAAGGTCATGCCGTAAGTGGGAAAAGAAGAGTTTCACACAGTGCCAGGTCCAAAGCCATGCCAGGTCCACGCTCACTCATCTGTGCTCCTGTGGAGTATGTGGCCCTGTGGGAAACACCTCAGCCCTCCCCACAACTCTCTTTCCTTCTTGCGTGAAACTGAACCAGAAGGGGCTTTTTGGCAAAGAGCCCCAGAGAATGTATCTCCTTAATTTAAATTTGTTGGGAAAAAAGAGTGTAAGGTTTATTTATGATGTACATCTGGAGATTGCAGAAGAACCCTGGTCAATGATTTAGAGATCCAAGGAGATCCCAGTGCCTCTCTGGGACAGAGAAGAATGCAGGGACCCTGTCTGACCCAGTCAATAAGAGATAAATCTAGAATGCCTCCTACAGCCCTTGTGAAGACAGTAATTGAAGAAAGTTACTTCTAAGGTCTCTTACAAATGTAAAAGCCTGTGACCCCAGGTCAACCTTGTAGATTAGTTGCAACCAATGAAATGTCTTCAATATGAATTTGTGCCACCTGGGTCTGTGAGTGGTTTGGGGGTTCTGGAAGAATGTTCTGCCAGCATTTTTCCAGGGGACGCTGGTCACCAGCACAGCTTTCCTAAGGAACATCAAGAAGTCAAGATGCAGTTTGCATCTAAGAACAAGTGGAGCAGCTGGGCCCTCTGCAGCTCAGCGGTCAGCCGAGATGAGCAGTCCTTCCCTAGAGCAGCTCAGCCACCTCCCTCCAAGGCCCAGACGCACCTGACAGAACCCCCACCCTGCTCCTCCCTTCGCTGGCCACACAATTATTGAATGGAAAGACAAACCACCACTCAAGGTGCCCTTCTCCCTAAAACCAGTGTTAAAGCGAACAGAGAGAAGACTCAGCCTCAAAATCCTGAAAGGTGATACTCCCGAATGTACACATGATCCTACCAAGACAGTCACCACTTTGAGAGTCAGTCCTTGGAGACGGCTGCCCATGGGCCTCTCTTGCAAGCTGCCATTCAGGCCCTTCTCCGAGTCCCACGTTGCCAGCTGTGAAGGAAAATAAAAAGGGAATGTAAGGAGCAGAATTGCACCTGTGTACACCTTAGGACCTCGCCTGTTCACCTGGGATGTGGTGTCAGGCAGAGAGGTGGGCAGCAGCTCTCTGAGTTTTCCAGAGACCCATGGCCATCCTCAAACCTTAAAGAGAATGGAGATGTTACAGGTAGGGGGTTCCATGTCCTCCACCAGTTCATCTGAAGCTCTAGGACTTGCGACATCCCTAAATGAAACTAATCAGCAATGCCTGGTCTCTAGAACAAATGTTTATGTCCACTGGCTTTCTGTCCAAGCACTGAAGCCATGCCACTCTCTCCCACAATGCATCTTCTTTCTTGAATTATTCCCTTGACTTGCCCAGGCCAGAGGCCCTTAAGTGCATCTACCAGGAGCAGGATGAGGTCCAGCATGGAGGGAAGTTACAAAGACCCAAGTGCACAGTTTGCCCTACATGCTGGTGCCTACAGCAAAGCGGGGTCAAGAGCTGCCATTGCTGTAGGGCAAGCTCCAGGGATTTGCCCTGGTATGCAGATAGAAGCCAATGGCAGGGTAAATGCGCTCTGAATCTGTGATAGCCTCCTGAGTCTGTGGGGTCTATCCAATAGCCAGCTGCATCTCTGAAAGGCACCTGGCCATGTTCGAGGAGATACCATCCTGGCTCAGAAAGGAGGGGAAATGCAGGTATCCTTGGGGCGGTTCCCCTCTCTGCCTCCCTGCCTCGGATCGTCTTCCATCTGGTCAGTCATTCTCAACCGTTAACTGAGGAGATTACATAAAATACAGATATCAGGGCCCATCTCACACCAATCTAATCAGGACATCTGGGAGGAAGGACCAGGCATGGGCAGTTTCAGAGTTTCCTGGGTGATCCTGATGTGCAGGCAGGGAACACAACTCTTCCAGGACCCTGGAATGCACGTTTAAATCTCCTAAGGGAGCTTTGACAATATAGTGATAGCTGTGTCCCCACCCCCAGAAATTCTGACTTAATTGGTCTGTAGCAGGATGAATGTGCATATTTTAACTCCTCGGGTATTGGGGATTGAATTGTGTCTCCCACAAAATGCATGTTCAGGTTCCAACTCACGGTCCTGTGAGTGTGGACCCATTTTAAATAGGATCTTTGAAGATGGTTTTAGCATGTGCCCAAGCTGAGGGTGGGCCTTAACCCACTGTGACTGAAGTCCTTATTAGCAAAGAAAATTGGACATAGAAGTGGAAGCCACGGGGAAGAGTTCCAAGCTAGAGGTCAATGGAACCCGGAAGAGAAAGGAGAAGATGCCGCCATGTGCATTGCCATGTGGTGGAAAAGCCAAGGAGCCCCAAAGATTGTTGGCCAGTTAGAAGACCCTCACCCTGGGAGCTAGCTTTCTCACCTCTGAAACCATGAGTCAATAAATTCTTGTTGTTAAGCCAACCCATTGTACAGTATTTATTTTAGCAGCCAGGAAACTAATATGCCAGGTGATTCTAACGTGCAGCCAGCATTGCAAACCAGCACTGTAGATTAAAGCATTGGTTCTCGAACTTTGATATTCATACAAGTCACCCAGGGATTTTGCATGCACTTTCTGATTCTAGGGCCTGAGATTACTCAGCTCTAACAAGCTCCCAGTGATGGGCTCCTGCTGCTGATCTGTGGACAAGCATTTGCATAGCAAGGGGTTAAAGGCTCGGACTCTGCAGGCAGCAACTGCTCTTTGTCAGGGAACACTCACAAGATCAGATCCACAGTGGACCTGAGAGGAAGAAGAACCTCTTGTTGGAGAAGTCCTCTGTGAGGCCCCAGCAGAGCCACCAACAGCTGCAGGTAGGGATCCAGCGACTCTTCCAGCACTTCCCATTGCCTTGCCATCTGCAGCAGGGTCTCCACACAGAGCCCTGGCCATTGGGCCACATGTCCAGAGCTTGGGAGGCCACCCCACCTGTGGGCTACTGCAACTCTGAGGCCTATTCTAGAACTTCTTTTAAAGGGTCCCTGAACCTCCTGTTGGGATTGCAGCCAGAATTAGCATCTCCTGCATATGCTTCTCCACTGGATCTCAGGAAACAGTGCTTGAACCCAGAATCATTCCCTGCAGCTGGATTAAACCATTCCTCAAAGAGAAGAGTAAAAATTCAAAAAGAGAGTCAAGGTGTCAATTCCCTAGATTATTTGGACTCTGACATGGACTCAAGGGGCAGGAACGGGGCAGATGGTATGTACTTGGGCTGCCTGCGTCTGCACCCCCACAAGTGTTGAAGATGGCTGGAGCTACTTAACCCTGATACATGACCTGTTACTCATCCTGGGTGTGGCTGGAGCTACAAGGTCCCCTTGACCATGTTGATGCCACCCGAATTTATACCAGGGGCAGTTGTGCCCTGATGATGTCATGTCCATTCCGGGGACTGCATATTCTGCTGCTGCACAGGGCCTCACTCCAAACACCTGCTGCTGAACCTCCTGGCACTGGCGTAGAGGCACCTTGACTCTCTGCTGCCCTGGCTTGGATGACAGATTGGAACAGGGTCCTGCTTGGCCTTGCCCCCATTGACTTAACCTGTCTTTGTATTTTTATGCAGTCAGTCATGAGAACGGAGGACAGAAGAAAGAAGCAGCAGTTGGGAAGAAGCCTGTGATAAAGTCACAACGTAGGTTTTAGCTGAGCTCACGGGGGCTCTGCCTCCATCTGCCTTTCCAACGCCACCCTCTATGCCAGCCCAGCGCCTGGTACTGGAAGAGCCTCCTCACTGGTCTCACCACCCCCAACCTCTCTGTCTTCTGACCCATCTTCCAATGTACTGATAGATGCCTTTATGAGAAATAAACTCAACCATGAACTCTGCTAATAAAATTTGTCTAATGACTCCCTATTTCCCAAAGAATAAATTCTACCATTTCTAAGCTTGGTCTAAAAGAAAGGCCTCTGCAACCAGACCCAGCCCTGAGTCTCAGTCTCCTGCCATATCATGTCTCTACAGGGCACTCCAGCACCACCAAATCTTCCCCTGACTCACACTACCGTGTCCTTCCTGACTCTGCTCACCGTCTCTTGCCTGGAATGCCACTGCTCTACCCCTGGTCTGGGGAACTCTTACTCGTTCTTTAAAATAAATGTTTTGCTTTAGAATAGTTGTAGATTTAAACAAAGGCTACAGAGGTAGGATCGAGAGTTTCATCTACCCACATCCAGTTTCCCCTGTTGAGATGTTACATTTGTGTGATAACGTTTATCACAACTAGTGACAGTTTAGAAGACCAATCCCCACAATTTCTGCAAAGCTGAAATAGAAATGATCTCCGATGCCTTCCACACTGCTCCTAAGTTTGTGATCCAGCTGTGGAATCAAGAGTTTTCCATAAACTGCTAGAATCCCAGGCTCTTGGACTGCCCAGGCTTTGCCTTATCTACTCCCATCTCAGAGCTTCCAGTTTTCCCTTGAATGTCATGTTCTCCTTTCCTTTCAATTTAGTGAAACTGGTATAGATTTGGGGAACAAGAAAGGAACTTGAAGCCATGGAATCAGCACATGCTTAAGAATCAGAAACCTGCACTGTAGCTCTGTTTCCACCACTTACCCGCGTGACTGCAGACAACCCCAGTGCTTGAAACACAGAAGCAGCCTTATTTGCTGAATAAATGTAACTTCACTGACATTCATTTATCTTGAAAATGGAATAAAATGCCTTTTCTGCTTTAGTGAGCTGAGGAGTAGCCCCCCAAATTCTCATCTACTTGGAACCTCAGAATGTGGTTCTGATTTTAATTGGAAATAAGATCTTTTCTGATGTAATTAGGTAAGGATGAGGCCACTAAGGTGGGTTAAGGTGGGCCCTAATCCAACGAACGGCAGGGGTCTCAGAAGAGGGGAGGACACAGAGCACAAGAAGAGGCACACACAGGAAGGAGGCCAAGTGACGCTGGATGGAAAGACTGGGATGATGCAGTTACAAGTCCAGAAATGGCAGGAGCCACCGAACGCCAGGAAGACGTGATGGCGGATTCTTTCCTCGAGCCTTCAGAGAACCATGGCCCTGCCAGCACCTTCACTTCAGACTTCTGGCCTCCAGAAGTGTGATAAAACCAACTAGTGTGTGGTACTTTGTTATGGCAGCTCTGAGAATCTAATGCTCCTACTTGCCAAGACGAGGAGAAAATAATTTTGAAACAATCTATGACCAAATAATTGGGAACAGCAAAATAAAGAATCAGTATATTAAAACTGTGAATACAATACAAGCTTAATTATGTAAAACAAATTAAAAAGCAATCATAAAAATGGGAAGAGATATGTTAGCATGTAAAATGTGGACAATCTCAGACGGTGGATTTATGAAAGATCATTATTTTCTTCTTTATGCTCTTCTCTGTTTTTAACAAGGTGTGTGCCATTTTAACAGCAAGGAAAATAAGCTTTTGATTAAAATAACTAGCAGTGATGATTAAGCAAACCCTACCATGAGCACTTGTATGGATGAGAACCGAACGGGGGCAGAGCAATGGGGTCCAGACTCCCTCCAGTCTGTCAAGGCCAGTGTGAGAGGCAGAACCCCACGACTCAGTCCTCTGGTTCCAAAGAAGCTGTTCTCAGATGCTCTTTAATCTGGGAGCTGTTGCCAAGAGGTCCCTCATCTCCATCTCTTAAAACAACCTTATTCCCCGCTCGTCCAGCAGGGCGCCCCACATCCTCAGACCTCCCCAAGATGGCGTCAGGTCCCCTGAGCCTCTTGGGTTCTGAGAGGGGGAAGCGGCCACTTCCAAGTCCCAGCTCCATCAAGATGGTCCCTAAGGAAGAGGGACCGTCCCAAATCATTTTAATTAATATTCACACAATGCCAATGCAAAAAGTTCATTCCAATCAAAGTGGAATTTCATGAGAAGAATAAAAACACTCATGCAAGCCCATTATCATCCTTATCTTTTTGTCTGAAAGTGCCTATGACAACTTTTTATTAAAAATGTGGACTTCTCTTTCCTTAGCTTTTAGACATCCTGGACCCTGACGAGGAAAGAAAAAAAAAATACTTCAAAGCGAAGCCAAAATTCTGATTTTCAAATACATCAAAGTGTGGCCATGTTCCAGGATTCGGGAACAGTCCTGTGGCACAGGCGAGTTTATTATTCCCTCACATCAGGCTGAAGCCCAGCGCCCCAGGCTGAGCCAGTCTTCCTATTTCCACAAAGCCGCATGCTCTAGCCCAAATCCTAAGACCAGAACGGTCAACCTTAACCATTTCAGAGTAAGGACAGCCCTCTGCTCTCCTGGGATATAGAAGACCAGAACAGGGAAAAGCCACAATCTGAAGGAAAGACTATGGAGGGATATTTTAACAATGAAACAGAAATGCAGATGGATTCTCACCACTTGCAGCAGAGCCCGTTCGGAAGGCAGAGGGAAAAGTTCCAGTCAATAAAATCCAAGTGAGGCTGATAGGCTTGATAAACGAGAAGCCAGAAAGACCTTTTACCCAAAGAAGTCCTACCCTTAGCCATCCAGCTCCAGACCGTTTCATTTGAACCTAAGTGCATCTGCTCTGGCTTCCCCTTGTATTTTGCAGACAGAATTTTGTTCATGGGATCAATGAATTTATGGCCGGAGACACCCACTTTTGACAGCTGACCTGTCAAGATCAGTGCCTGAAAAACTAATTTCCAGCACTGCTAAACAAAACGAGCACTGCCACTGTTTGATAAGTCAGCTACAGTTTTCACTCATCGCTGAAATCTGCTCTGCCCAGACCAGCAACGTGGATGGAGCCAGAGGTGACAGCACAATCATCCCTTGAAAGGAGATATACGCTTTCAAAATCTGATTATGACAAACAACTGTCCAAGAGATCAGCCAGCTGGGGAATAAATTTCATAGACCACTGGTGTCAGGAAAATATATTTCCTGAGCTGATAGGGGTGTTCTTCGTGTTAGCGTGTCTTGAGTCATGGGTTGTGGGGATTTGGGACTCTGAGGCCTTGTCGTAATAAATTCAGGACTATTAACCCTAAATGGGACCAGCCTCTTTTGGAAGATGGGGCTTTGCGATGTGTAACCCAGTTATAGGTGTGTCTTAAAGTGCCACTCTCCTGTCATTTGGAGCCATCTGACTGCTTTATAGCACAGACAGAACACAGCCGATTTACTATAGAAAGCCTTGCCAATTCTGGGGAGGAAGGAAGGAAGGGAGAAGGAGGGAGGGTGGGATGCAGGGAAGGAGGCAAGGAGGGAAGGAGAAAGGAAAGGAAGTTTGCTTGAAGTCATGTTTAAAAATATCTAACAGATAACATCAACTGATAGTGTCGCTCTTTGGCAAGGGAGCGAGGAGGCGAGCTGATCTCCAGAGATCACTGGAAGCAGGGAGTTTTTACGACCTTGACCCAGCCCACGTCACACCTGAGCCGCATCCTTGTCCTCCAGGGGCTGCTGTCAGTTGGGTTGCAGGCTTCAGTCAAGTCACCACAGTGTGTTTATCATCGTGGCACGAGGGCCTTTCTAAAATAGCAAGCCCTCTTTGGTTCCTGTGTTCATTTCTATGGGAATATAAGCAGGCTCAGGGTGTGTTTCAAGGATCTCAGCTTTGGATCGGGCTGGCGTGACGGGGGAACCCACTGTTTGAGCCAGCTTCGGCTGGGGCACTCAGCCAGTGCTGATTTCAGATGGTCAATGACAAGTCCAAAGCTTCGGCTGAGTGCAGAGACAACCTGCTCAGCACCGACACGGCGGCTCGGAAGAGAGGGTGGGCATCGGAATGTAGAGTATCAGTATTTGCAGCCCACGTTCCTGAAGTCTGGCCGGATCTGAGGGTTCATTTTGGGGACTCAAACTACAGGAGTTTGCAGTGAGCAGCAGGTGCATACCCCTATGATAAAGCCAACGGGGACGCGCTGGAAGTCCCCAGACACGCACTATATAGCAGGAGAGGATCACGGGGGAACGAAAGCCTCGGACCCCATCAAGGACTGTGTGCACAGGAAACTGAGCATCTGGCAAAAGCTGATTATCGTAAAACACAGACCACAGCAGAACTTGTAAAATTTCCAGAGGGCAGAGCTGTGGGAAACTGAAAGAAGAATAAAATAGACAGGAGAGCATCGTGTCTGGAAGCATCACGGAAAAATATATCAAGGGTGAAAAACACTCCCCCAGCAACCATGGAGAGAAGGCAAAAAACCAGCAGTGTCACTGGCCCTGAGCCAACAGCCGCTCAGATGGACACACCCAACGCCAAGCCTCTGATAGCTCCAAGGCCAGGGCAGGCGGTGCTCGACGGGCCACACTGTGCTCACTGGGCCACACGGCGCTCGACAGGCCCACACGGCGTTTGACAGGCCCACACGGCGCTCACCGGGCCACACGGCGCTCACTGGGCCACACAGCACAGGAGGGCTGACCAAATCCAGTATGTCGGGAAGGCGGCGGAGGCCACTGCTCCTCTGCTTAAGGTGTAGAGAGCAGCAGGGGATAGCGCTTCCCCCAGCAGAAACCACAAAAAAGCCAGATAAGCAACAGAATGACATAGCTCATGTTTACATTTAAATGTCTATATAAACCATGTTTACGTATATCTATAACAAAACCATATTATACGGAATATGCATTTAAATTAGGGCATTAGAGACCTACAGTCACAAAACACCCAAGGAGAGGCAGGACACAAGACGTGTCACCTTTGGCAGAACGTGGGACAAAAAGAGGGGGTGGTCATGAAAGCGGGCAAGAAGGAAAAGACTGAAACTTACAAACTCTTCGAGGCCACGTGTGGGCAAGCACACCAGTGCAGACCCGTGCACGCCCAGAGCGGGGCGAGTCCATACCCAGCCGTCAGCTCTTCTCCACCAGGCCTCTGCTGGGTGGAGCAGGAGAAAAGCAGACAAAACAAAAACAGAACAGAGCAGAGCATCTGAAAGTGATGGGACAAGAGCAAATACGGGCGTCCCCGGTAAAGGACTGGTATCGAGACTATGTAAAGAAGCCTTACAACTCAATTACAGAAGACAAGCAACCCAATTAGGAAAAAAGAAAAACGATTTATTTTTCCAAAGAAGTTATGTGAATGGTTAATAAAACCATGAAAATATGCTCAACATCACGAGTCATCAGGGAAGTGTGAATCAGATCCTGAAGAAACATCTCCAGCTCTCACTAGAATGAATATCGTGAAAGACTGACATTGCCAAGTGTTGGGGAGGAGCTGGGCTGCCAAATGGACAGCCACCCTGGAAGGCAGTTGGGCAGTTTCTTGTAAAGTTAAGCACGCACTTACCATATAACTCAGCCGCTCCACTCTTAGGTATTTACTTAAAGGAGACATAAAATATGTCCACAAAGATAGACATGTGCATGTTCACAGAAGCTTCATTCATAATGGCCAGAAGCAGAGACGATCCAAATGCCAACCCGCAGTAAACGGCTAAACACAGCATGGTCCACTAAGACCATGGGACACTAATCAGCATTGAGGAGGAACAAGCTGTGACATGCAACACCACAGGTGAAACTCCAGAGTGTCACGCACACACAGAGGACCATGCACTTCAGGATTCCATTTATACAACCTCCTCAAAAAGGCAATATTACCCGTAGTGAGCATGCATCAGTGGGTGCCTGGGGCTGGGAGTGGGAGGAGGGGATCAGATGCAAAGAGGGAAGAAGGGACTGGGGGGTAGTGGAAATGCTCTATATTTTGAGCGTCCTGGTGATTCCACTAGTATATGCAGGTGTCGGAGCTGGTCAAAGCGCACACTTCTAAATCACTCTATGTAGAAACATGTACACAAACACACCCACAGAGGTTTAGTGAAGGACGGTGCCGTGTGCTGGAGATGTGGGTTAGTGGCCCTAACCGGTCATGTGGCCCAGCTATGACCCGTTTGCAGGGACGATGAGAGGAGAGAACACCTAAAATGCCACCGTGACCGATGTTCTTAGGCTCCCAGCATTGCACACGCACTAGCTGGCTCAATGCCTATCAAAGCGGAAAAGAGCTATTCTTCTGCAAGAATGGGATTCATCTTTATGAAGGTTTAAGGAGAACACACGTGCAGTTTTACCTGAAAATATTTCCATGGTGTATGTGCAAATAGACTGCATAACATTATATATATATACAGCATGATCCCATTTGTTAAAATGCCCGTTTCTTTGTAGGAACTGGTGCACGTGCATGCCTAAGACAAAAAGGTAGTTGTACGTGGCTATTTCTGGCATTGGGTAGAGGGATGTGCTTATGGGGAATGTTCATCTCTTGCACCAGACACTCCTGTAATGTTTGAATTGTTTTACAGAGGGCAAGTATTGCTTTTATAATCAGAAAAGCACAGTAAAGCTATTTTCATTTTGAAACTGCATTGCAATCTAGCTTATGACTGTAATGTTGATTTTGAATCTCTCCCTAATTGTTTTAGGGGTATTGGTTTTGTCTCTCTAAATAAACTGCATGTTATAGCAAGGGCAGACTCTGGGGAGAGACAGGCCTGGCTGGAAGATGGCATCTTCCCCTCCTGAGCTGGGACATATCTGGCAAGTTACTTTAAACTGGTCATATTTTTGTCCTGATCGCAAGTGTCCTCATTTTAATTTCCCACTAGATATTAGTCACTGTTGCTTGCAATATTTTATCTTGGTCTTAGGTCCCTACTTTAGTGGGGACCATATTAGCAGCTCAAGAAATTGTTCATTTGAATTGACTAGAATTAATGGCATTATACACACATGCCTTCAGAGACTCTGGCATCCAGTTCTATGAATCTTTCTACTGGAATTAAGCAGCAGGTGAATTTCTGAGCAGTCCTTGGCCACGTTGTGCCCCCCGAGTGATGCCTGGGACCCTTCATATGGCAGAAAACATTCTTCAGGGGAGGAGGTGGAGGGAAGGGCATCTCCTAAGCCTGGGCTGTGACTCAAGTGTGTCTGCAGCATGTGCTTATGTCCTCTTGGAACATCTTCACGATGAGTCGATCATTATTGCCGTATTGCAGATGGAAACGCCAGTGTTCAGAGGTTAAGTAATTAGCCGGATGTCAAAAGTAGCAATTCTTGGATCAAGATCCAAGCCTGGCTGAATCTAACCCCACTGCTCTTTCACTGCTCTGTGACACTCCACCTTCCTCTGAGCCACAGTCCTCCATGCCACGTGGAGAACAGTGCACTCACCCCTTCTCCGAGCCTGCTCCTCCTGCATAACTTCCACCCATCTGCACTGGCTCCTGGGTAGCATCCTGTCTAAGCCATCAGCCTGCAAATCACCCCCCACTCCAACCGCCCCATCATTTGCACACACACTCGGTCATGGTGCTATTCATTTTATTTCTTTAATTCTGGAGAAGGAGAACTTCATTTTTCCCCTTGGATGAGACATTTGATCTGCAAGGCACAAAGCTTCCCAGGAGGCTTCTGGCAGATTTTCTCGAAGTGTCCAAGGACTGTGCAGACAGAAGAAATCAAGACCCAAGACTTCTGCCCCACACATGAAGTTTCTTATATACTGGGCCAAGATGAAATCTTCCACCCCACCCGGGGTCCAGTTGTAGAGAAAAGCAGCAACACCACTGAAATAATCCACATCAGTGAGAGAAAGAGCCAAGGTCCCATGCACTAAGTCTGGCAACTGGTAGGGAACAGTGTTTCTGGGTCTGTGATGTGGGGGACACTGGAACCTGCCCTAAGCAAGAAGTTGGTTGGTGTAGAAGTTTGGTATTGTTTATGAATTCCAAAAATAGATATTGGATTGTGTTTGTAAACTGGTCTGTTCTCTGGGCATATTAGATTGTATTAGATTCAAAGGTTTCACTTTTACTTTACTAAATTTTTATTTGACCACATCATTAGGGTGTGCAGGATTGAGTCCCTGCCTCCTTGGTGGGGATAAAACAGACTCACACATGGAAGTAGACACACAGAGAAGCAGATCTGTGAGGAAAGAAAGAAGGCTCCATTAGACATGGCAGGGGCCTGGGGAAGAGAGATGAGCCTGATAGTCTACAGCTGACCTTGTGAAGAGAACAGAGCAGCTGAAGCAAGAAAGAAACGAGCCCTGGAGAGAGAGACAAGCCTTATGCCAGCCTACAACTGAGATCAGAAGAATCTGGGACAAAGGAGCCTTAAGAGGAAGAAGGAAGGCTGAACCCTTGCAGACATCGCCCGCCATCTTGCTTCAACACGTGGCTAATGACCTTGGGTGGGCAAGTACCTCTTATAGTACCTTGAGTTGGACTCTTTAGGGCCTTGTGACTGTAAGCTTCTACCCCAAATAAATACCCTTTTTAAAGGCCAACAGAGTTCTGGTATTTGCATCAATACCCCTTTGGCTGACTAATACAACGGTAGCACAGGAACCCAAGGCTATTGATGACATGCGATGCCATTTGGTGAGCATTGCCCTGTGGGGAGTGGGGATAGGATGTGAAGCAAGCAATCCCCTGGAAAGGGGCACCAGCCCCAAGGACAGTTATAGAGAGCCTAGGATCATTGTTTTAGAGGAAAGGACCTCTTTGGGCTTCCTAGGAGGAAGCTGAGAAAGCAGGACTGGCACTGCAGCCCAAAAGCCCATCTAAGGCATCAATTATTGGTGAAATCTCTGACATCCTGCAGAGTCTAGGATACACATCAAAATGTACATTTCAGGTGTGAGGTAATGACAAGCAAGATGGACACTTTGAATGTGAGTACAACTTGGGGAACAGCTTGACATTACTTTAGGACTGAAGGAGAGAGATGAAACTGCTCAGAGTAGGTGAGACGGCAATTTAGCCATTAATTTGGACTCTGAGGAAGAAGTGATTTCATTTCACACCCCTAGCCTGTGGAAGGACAGCTATCATTTGCATCACTATTTCTCAAGGCCAGCCACATCTTGCCAACCCCTTGCTACCATCTTGATTCAGCCTTGTCATCTATCATCTGGATTTCAGCTCCAGCTCCCTAACTGGTCTGAGCTTCCTGTCTCCTAACTTTTAAAACAATATTAAAGCAGGTCCCAATACTCCCTTACTTAGATCCTTGTATTGACTCCCAATGGTTTCTGGGAGAAATGCAAATCTCTGGCACAGATTTAAGCACTAGGCAACTGGCAATCCATCTCCTGTTTGATATTACACTGCAAATGCCAAACTCTATATACACACCTTCTGTCATTGCGTGGACCATGTAACACTCTCCTTCACCTCTGGGCTGTTTCCTCTCCCTGGAACACTTTCTCTTCCCTCTGACTCCTAGTCTTCCTTTGAAGATCATTCTAGAGCTCCTTCCTTGTACCCCAAGAATACGTATCTCCCTTTGGCAAACCAATGGCACTTAACCCATGGAAATGAGGATCATAATACATTATAATTCCATGTCTATGCTCACAAAATTTGCTAAATCTCTTTTAAGGCAGAGACTAAATTGTCCTCATTGTTGATTCACTCAATAAAATTTTATTAGAACACTTAATAAAATTGATCATCCCCTGGGCACTTCCTCATTAATTGGCTGGAATTCCATGCCCTTCTCAAACTCTAGCTCCCAGGCAACGTCTCATATCCGAAGCTCTGCAGAAGCTTTCTCACTTCAGTGCTGATTTATCTACAAAGGTCGAAAGTTCTAGGGCTGTGTTTTCTGTTTAGCAGGATTTTGTTTTGAAAACTTACTTTCAGACTTCTAGTAATGGAAAATTTTAGTAATTGGATGCTTTAAAAAGACATTTAAAAAAAAATTATTTTAGATGCTTTCACCTCTAGATCCTTGCTGCACAAAGGGTGGTCTGTAGACCAGGAGACTTGGCGCTACATGGGGATATAACTGGAATTGTAGAATCTTGGCCCCATCCTAGTCTACTAAATCAATCGGCATCTGCATTCCGAGGTGGTACATAAATACTCTAAAGTTTGAGGAGCACAGTTTCTAGATCATGCTTCCCTTACACCTTGCCTAGATACTTTACCAGCTGCCTTACCTATCTCTCTAATTCTTCTCTTATCCACCTTCTAGCCTCCTATCTAATCCCCACCCAGCAGCCAGGGTTTTCTTTCTTCATTTTTCTCTTTTTTATTGAAAATTGTTTCACACAAGTGGCTCCCTATTGAAGTTAAATTAAAAAGCAGATCCTTCTCCTGGGCTGTAAGACCCTACATGCTTTCATTTCAGTACCCTCTTTCCCTCTTGCTCATACAGCCCACCCACAGGGACCTTCTTTCAATTTCTCTCTCAAGCCATGGTCTTTCCTGCCTTAGGATCTTTGTGTACAGCCTTCACTTTCCCTGATGCTGCTGCTATCTACCCTTCACTTTTCCTGATGGGCTCTTCCTCAACTGTCAGGTCTTGCCTGATGAGCTATCCTCCTCGAAAAGCCTTCCCATATCACGCTTCCTAAGCATGTTTAATAATATCAAGCACAGCACTTTTTAATTCTCCTTAATGTTCCTAAATACTGCAAATGGTTAAATCTCTCCTCCATGGTAGAGATCATGTCTGTTTTGCTGACTGTCATCTATACTCCAAATCTGGCACAATTCCTGACACATAGTACACACTTAATGAATATTGTTGAATAAACAAATAAATTAATGAACTTGCCCAGGTGTCAACAAACTTATCTATAAAGGGCCGGATAGTAAATATTTTAGACTTCTTTGGCTGCATGGACTCTGTGGTGACTACTCACCTTGCCACTGCAGAATGAAAGCAGGCATAGGAAAACGGGTATGGCTGTGTCCCAACAAACACTACGTGCAGAATAAGTGTAAGGCTGGATTTGACCCAAGGGACAGAGCAGGTTGAGTCCTGATAGTTGATACCTTTATTTCTATTTTGTCTGTCTAGAATGTTCTCCTCTCCATCCGCCTTTTCAAAGCATGACCCTTCTTTCAAGGCAGGTTTAATTGTTATTTTTTCAGGAAACCCCACTTGATCTTTCCTACCAAAAGTGACAGATCCTGTCTGGTTCCTTAAAGCACGATACGTGTCTTTTTTAATGGTAATGATCACATTCAGACATCCATGATGGTTCCAGCAGTAGATTGCATGTCCTAAAGAGAGTTGTGATATTTCCCATCTGACATGCACTTCTCCAATGTGACTTTGCTACCCTCAATAACAGGTGAAGTCTAATTCTTCTCCCTTTAAATCTGGCCTGAATCTGAGGCTGCATGACTTTAGAGGCTAGAACCATCTTCTGCCTGGTTCTCTTAAGATGTCTGTTCTAGAACTGGGCTGTTCAAACTTGGCACTAATGACATTTGGGGCCAGCTGGATTTTTGTTGTGGCAACAGTCCTGTCCATTGTAGGATGTTTCAAAGAATCTCTGACATCTACCTACTAGGTGCCAGTGGCATCTCATTAATGTGACAACCAAAAATATATCCTGACATTGAAAACATCCCCTGGGGTCCAAATTCCCAGAAGCATGTGGGCATCTAAAAGTCCAACAACCCTAAGGCCACCATGCTGGAGAAAACACATGCCAAGTGCTCTGCTCGAGGGTCCCAGGTGAGCCCTGCCTTCCAGCCACCCTGGCCAAAACCACCAGACATATAACAAAGCCAACTTGAGCCCTTAAGACCAGCCCATCAGGGGGTGAGTGCCATCCAGTGACCTCAAAACCATATGTGGCAAAGGAATTGCCAAGCCAAGCCCTGACCAAGTTTCTGACATACAGAATTGATGTGATGTAATAAATTGTTGTTTTATGATACTCAATTTGGGGCGATTTGTTATGCAGCAGTGACACCATGAGTAGAATTTGATGCTTGAGAGTATGGTGTCACTATAAGGACACTATAAAACGTGGAATTGATTTTGGGACTGCAAGAGCAGGAGAAGGCTGCATAGCTGGATGGTCCTTCAGGAGACTCTTAGTGGAAGCAAAAAGAAGACTAATAGTGAGAATTTAAAGCAAGGTGAGGAAAATAATATTGTAACATGGAGGAAAAGATAACTTTACTATGTTGCTGCAGAAGATGTAGAAAAACCATCACCTGCAGTCATATGGAAAATTGAAAATCTACTTAGGAAACCGAGGGAACAGGCTAAGAAGGTTTCCAGGCAGAATGCTGAAGGGCCCTATGGTTTCTCTTAGCTCACAGCATAATGTATGGGTAGAGGAGAATAAGAAATAATTATTCTGTTTTCAAGCCAAACTTAGAGAAAATATAAAGATGCCAAGATTTGTTACATTCCAACATGAAACTCTTTCTCATTCTCAGTCTCTTGTAGTGGAAAATTCCAAAATAAAAGAGGTCCTTGGCACAAAGGTTAAATTCAGCAGGCTGCCTGGAAAATATGGATCTATGAAATCAAGGGTATGACTGTAAAACCAATTTTAAGACCTCAGAAATATTAAAGGTTATACCTTCTAGACACTTTCATTGAGGCAAAAGGACTTTATGGAATGACTACAATCTTAAAGGCATTCCTTAGAGACCCTCTCTCTTAGATGACAGGGCTTCTAAAACCCCAGCACTTACGGAGCCCAGGTAGAGGAGAGGCTGTCTCAGAGAGGTTTGGAGGTGTCACCTTTCATCAAATGTAGTGAGCAACCAATAAACCTAATAGAAAACCTACACAGTTTTTGAAAGAATGTTAGTGGCAGAAGCACAGCCATGTTAGACTGATACATAGAGAATACAAAATCAAAAGAGGTTTTCAGACCTCTGAACTTCTATGGGCAGGAAAAAGCTGAGAAAATTATTCTGCAGCAGAGTACACTTTTTATGGCAAAGTAAATATGAATTAGATGGCAGAATCAAGAGTTCAGAGAGTAAAGCCAAGAGACATAGAGAATAGAATCATTCCCAGGAAGCTGTGCCAGCCGAAATCAAATCTCAGGTCGTGAGCCCCGTGGGATACCAGAATTGCCCTGTGCCTCTTCTCTCCGCCTCCCTGATGAATGGAGAAGGAGCCTGCAGTCACCCTAACCCTGTTACCCGGCTGCATATTCAGTGTATAGTGAGGGGTCAGGAAACGTCTCTTTAGCCACAAGTCTTCAGATTGAGAGGGAAGCTGTATCCCAGAAACTACCCAAGGAGCTTCATCCTTGCTTGGACTTCACTTCAATAATATCCTAGATGTTGAGTTGAGGCCATAAAGGAAAGAGGTTTTGGGGTTCTTGAGGGAGGTGGTGAGTGTTTTTCCATTCGGGAGGGTTGTGAATTGCTGTGGCCAGAGAGTGGGCGGCAGCAGATTGCATCTTCCAAAGGGGAGAGCAGAACATGGCCCTCCCACTCTCCCATCATCATGTGGGGCCTAATCCCCCTTCCTCTCTCGAATCCAGGCTGGTTTCATCTGTAACTTGTAAATTGTGGTGAAAGCGACACTGCTGACTTCTGCGGCTTCATTAGAAAGAGCCACACAGGGTGCCCCTGGCTCTCCCATGACCCAGCCCCCAGGTAGGACACCCAACAGCCCTGATGGTGCCATGTTGAAGAGGCATGCAGGTGTCCTGCCAGAGAATTCCAGGGGAGCCCAGCCTTGCTGAGACCCTGCCAAGGTGCCAGTCCTGTGGGCAAGCTGCCTCAAACCCTCCAGCTCAGCCCTTCTGACAGCTTAATGCAGTGACATGACCTCTACTTATGCCACAAGGAGCGTGAATGCGCCCAGCCAAGGCCTGCTCAGAGGCCTGCAGACCCTGAGATACCATAAAATGATCGTGGCTTAAGTCACTACATTTTGGAATATTTGCTGTACATCAGTAGTAACAGTTTCCCGTGCATTTGTCTCTGTACACGTCCTCAAGGCATGGACCATGCTTCAGTCCTCCCTGTGTCCCCCCAGCAGCTGTAATGCCTCCCACACAGTAGGTGGACTCATTTACACTCCACAGAGCCTTGCCACATGCAGTGGGAGGACTCGTCTACACTCCACAGAGCCTTGCCACACAAATCTTCCCTGAGAGCCACCAACACTTCATGAGTTAGGTAGAACAAGAACTATTATCAGTTTTGCTGGTGGAGAAGCTGAGGCTTGGAGAGGTTAAATGAATTGCTATGTGTCTAGTCAATAGTCTAGTGAGGCTGTAAACTCAGGACTTCTGAATCCAAGTCCACTGGACTTTCCTCTGAAAATGCTACCTCTGCTTAAAATAGAATCCCCGTAAGTACTTATTTAACAAAGGAAAGAAGAAAAGAGGGAGGAAGTAAAAACTGCACTGAGGCATTCATTTCCATAGTGATAGATTTTACCCATCTGGTCTCGGGCAACGGTGAGGCCCAGAACCCAGCAACAGCGCTGAGGCTGGTGTCTTGCCAGCTGCCTTCTCCTAAACTCTTCTTTGGCTCTCTGGTAGCTAGGTCATTGCACAGGCCCACCGTGGCAATCACATGGGCCCCAAGCCGCCTTCCCTCTGCCTCCTTCCTCTACCACTGCACAGAGGCAAATGGGCTCCCATTAACCCTGCACCAGACTCACACAGGTATTTGTACCCCAAAACTGTATATAATGGTGACAATAAGGGAGCTGAAACCTACTCCTGAAGGTGATTAAAGTGATTGGTATCAATAAGCCAGATGGTCATAGTAAATAGGAACCCAGAGATAAAAGACTGAGAAAACATTTCATGATATGGGGGATAAGAGAAGCTTGAGTCCAGATGAGCCAGCTAAGGACAGAGTAGGAGGTGAAAGATGGTTCTTCCCATTTCTAATTTCCCCTTTCATAGCCCATAATCAGAAGGTAAATGATATTTGCTTTCTGTGCCAGTAACTTTTTTAGATTTCACACGTAGCTCAGATCTGAAGGTAAGCAAATAAAGCATCTTTATTTCTACAACAGTAAAAATAGAAAATGATCAGTATATTACTTTGGAAGATGCAGCGTGGCCTCCCCCCTGATGGGTTTCACGCCTGAGTGCAGGCGAATGAGTCATCGGATCGGGTCACTTCTGACATTTGGGCTGTGAGCATCTGAAGGTCGGCAGCTGAGAGGGTCAGCCTCTTGGAGCCTCCAAAGACCCTGGACGCAGAGCGCTACGTAAGGACATAGGTAACTGGGCTGAAATGACTGGAATGCAATGGAATTTTCCCATGACTCTATTGGTTGAGAGGCAGTACAGTGGAGTAATAATGTGATGTGGTTGAAAAACTGCAACTCTAGAGTGAGGTTACCTGCGATATATCATATGACTTTAGCCCATTAATTTGAATGCCTTGTGTCTCATTGTCATCACCTGAAAATGGGACGTAGGAGTTCTTCAGATCTACCCTCTCTGTCAATGAAATCATGCAGGAAAACGAGAGTGGAGAGCTACAAAATGGAATAAAAAGTTGGCATTGTATTTACCATACTAAAATAATCATTTTCTTTGGTAGTATGAGTTTGGACAGACTTAAATAAGAGCCCAGCTTCAACCATCTATTAGTTATGACCTTGAGCAAACTACTTTACCCTTTTATATAGCCTCGAGTTTTGCTTCTATAAAATCAAGAATATGGTCACATTATTGAAGGTTCTTGTGAGTGTTTGAATTACCAGTGCTGGGACCACTTCAAAATTTATATTCATAGCACAGATTTCTTCTCCTGAGCTCCAGACTAAAATGATCAGTCTCCAACTTGATATCTCTATTTGAATACCTAATAGACTACTCAGACTCAGAAATTTCTAAAATATAACTTTTTAAATTCTCAGACTCCCCAAACACACATCACGCACTAATCTTTCCCTTTCCTCATCTCAGGTACAAGCACCATCCTCCACCTGGTTGCTTAAGCTGAAGACTTCCGAGATTCTGGAATCTTCTCTTTCCCTCACTTCCCACAGGCAAGGCCTCTGCTTGTCATGTTGGCTCTACTCCTGAAAGAGATGCTGACATCAAACCATCTCCGTTGCTATTCCCCAAATCCCAACCACCGTTATTATTTGGGTCATTGTAAATCGCCTTACCACTCATATCCCTCTTTCCATTCTGGCCCCACATGTGTCACAGGCACTTACTGCCCATCAAATATTGATATGATCCCCTGCGTTTCTCAGCCTCCTCTCAGTTTGGTTGGGACCATGTTATGGAGTTCTAGGCAATGGGAATGCTAGCAAAAGGAATTCTTACTGCTGGTCCAGAGCACATAAAGATTGTGTGAGCATCCTTCAGTCTCTTCTTTTTAGTGGCAACCATGAAGGTGCATGTTGATGGGACAGAGAGTCACAGAGTCACAGAGAGCCTGGATCCCTGAATCACTGCATGGAGAAGACATTCCCTAGAGAAACACCCAACCATTCAAGCATTGTGTGGACAAGAAAATAACCTTCATTGTGGTAAGATTCTGATGTTTTGGGGCTATTGGTTACAACAGTATATTCTAGGTAGGCTGCTCAGGGCCCACCCTTCACAGCTGTCGAAGTGGCATTTCAGAAACTTAACCCATTTCATATCACGCCTTGATTTAAAACATGCCTGTGGCACCCATTAAAAATAAGACCCACAGCCCTGTACCTGGTCTGAGCCCTGCCTAGTCCCACTTGGTCCTAGTCATCAAAGAAAGCCACACTGGCTCTCTCTCTGTGCCTCCAGCATGCCAGCAGCAATCTCAGTTTGGAGCCCTCATACAACAGTTCTCTTTATGACATGGACTTCTCCAAGGAACATATTTGCTCCAGAACCACTCTTAGGTGACTTCCTTATCAGTCCTCATTTTCTCTAAAGGGGGTCCTTGACCATCTTATGTAAGTAGAATCCCCTACTAAGTCCTTCTTTATCCTCTTCTCTGCTTCTTTTATTTTCATAGTATGTTTTGGAAATTATCCTGTTGATTTGATTAATTACATGGTAAGTATTTACGGTCTATCTCCCCTTACTGGAATGTAAGCTGCATAAAGACAGGGTGGTTTGGGCTCTGTTTTCACCAGTACCCTCAGCACATAGTAAAATGCCTGGCACAGAGCAGGCACTCAATAAAACCAGTGAGTCATACTATCAGTATCACAAATAATTCAGAATAACGCATACTCATTTTTACAGTTAGCCAAATTCCAACAGGAGGAGCTATTCCAGGGCAGACAGGTAACGGGTATGGATTAGGGAGGAATCCTGATATAAGATCATTTGGAACTTTCCTTCACTCAAAATTCAGAGACGATTAAGCTGTGCTCTGTGCTCTGAACTAGACTCTTCTGACCTATTATCGGGTAAGATTTTGGGTATCTAAACATCATCTAATCAAGAGGTATGATACTTCCGTGTCAAGAATGGGGCTTCTGTCCTGGCCTCATGGACAGAATGCCTTCCAAGGTAAAATATTTGCAAAAATTAAAAGATAAGAAACCAATAATTAGATGGACAAAGAATGAATACTTCCACAAAAGAGAATATGACATTGTCTAATGACCATGAAAATGTTCCATCCAATAGCATCCTATAGGGGAGTTGTAATGATATGCTATTTTTGCTTATTTTTTTAAGTCAAATACCCAGTGATGATTCAGGGACTGTGAAATGAGCACAAGCATAGCACAGGGTAAATTAATACTCTGTGGAGGTTAACTTAGTAGGACATATCAAGAGCTTAGCAAACATACTTCCTGACCAGTAATTTCAATTCTAGGAAACTTTCATAAGGAAGGAATTCTATACGTTAACAACTGAAAAAAGACTTATGCCCAAAGAGGATCACCAGGCATCTGAGCACAATGGCAAAAAGAAACAAAAAAGGAATTGTTCACATCCATGGGATGTAATAGCACGCAGCATGAAAAATGATTGTTAGTGATTGTCGTGACATCAGAAAATATCTTGATCCTAAATGCTGGGTACTAACAACCCGAAGGAGAATCTTGGAACTGCTGAAGAAACGTTTAGGCAGTAGAATTAGAATGTGCTGTGTGGGTAGATCGACAGAAGCCCGGAGAGAAAAGGACACGAGACAAAGGGAGGTCCTGGGTACAACATGCTTGCGGAACCCAAGGAAACGGGGCAGAAAGTCTGGCTGAGCCTGGACCACAAAGGCTCCTCTTCTGGTTGCCCTGGTTACAGGTGAGAATATCTTGGTAACGATATTATAAATGAGACACATCCGATGCATATGAAGTGAGCAGATATCAAGGTAAGGCGAGCTTGTCTCTAAAGATCTGCCTTGGGGCAGGTCCAGGGAAGAGTTTAAGAAGAGTTTGTGCAGGGACAAAAGGTGACATTAAGAAGAGACAAGGTCGAGTTCAAAATAAGAATGTGCTGCTGCTGAAAGCTGGAGAAGCCCAGGTGGGCTCTGCTCCCACGAGGCAGTCCCTGTCACATCAGGGGGTCCATGTGGCCTCACCTGCTCAGTTAGGAAAATAGCACAATCTCCTTGGTGGCTTCTGGGGTCAATATAGGTAAAACGTGGGAAATGAAGATTACATGATTTCAAAAAGAAACAAAAAACAATAAACATTTATTATTATACCCTATATATATTCAATATTATATAGGTACATAAGGCTTATGTTATAAGGATGTGTGATAGATATAGATAGATGATAGATTAGATAGATAGATAGATAGATACAGCTATAACTATAGATATAAGCATCCAAAGTTAATTGAAATTGTTGCTGAATATTTTCTTATTTGGAATTCAATGTATAATTAAAGCTTTCTACAATGAGCTTACTTTCTTTTATAATGAGAAAAATATACTGTAATTTTAAATAAAGCCATGCTTTTAAGCAAGATGGTATATAATATATGGATAGATGGATAGAAAGAAGGAAGGAAAGAGGGAGGGAGGGAGGGAGGAAGGAAGGAGAGAAAGAGAGAGGGAGAGAGAGTTCTCTGGCAGAGAAGCCCAGTGGTATGGCCTTGCTAGTGCCACTTCAATAACCAGTTGAAAGCACTTGCCCCCACATTTCTGCCAGACAACCTACTCTAGCTGCACAGGACAGAGCCACACTGGCCTTCAGAATGGCCTTTCTTTAATCCACAGTCTTTCATGAAGTTTGGAATAAACAAACTGTAGAAAGAACGGACGTGGCCCTCGAAAGTACCTTCACGATCCTTGTACTTGGTCCAAGACCAAAGCACACTCAATCCTGGCCTTCAGGTCCCGCTGAGTTAGGGCTGGTGAGGACACACCCCAGCTGGGCACTGACTCCTCCCGGTCACTCTCTCCAGCAGGAGACAGTCCAGAGACCTTGACCTTGCAGGGTACAGGCTGGGACACAGGTGACCAGCTTCAGGGCTGGGAAGGACTTAGAGGGACTCTGATGCCACGGCAGCTAAAGCCCCTGATCACCACCCCTGCCATAAAATAGTTTAAAGCCTCACACCAATGTGAGTGTTTCCTTGTGAATGATACATATGCAATACCAACATATTGCATATATCATACAATATACATAAAATAGAATTCATAAGTAGAGATAAAAATGAAGCAAATTATTGTTAAATGTCCTCCCAGGCTTGATAGATCATATCATTAGCTAAGATTTCGAGACCCCATATTCACTTAAGGCAAGATCCATTATTAACAAATGTAATTTTAATTGGATATTTTAAATAGTTGTGTTGATAACTTGGAATTTTTTAACTCACCTACGGTTATCTCAATATTTTGTCATATGAGTTTTAACCTCAAAATATAGCTGACAGGGAGGCCACCTTAAGATCTGGAGAAGTGTCCACTCAGCCATTTTCATATTGTTCGCTTGTGTTTGCCTTATTAGCATTATCTTCGGTCTATAAATTATTAACAGGTAACTTTTTAAGCCATTGTTTTCCATCATGTCAGGGTTATTTTATTTAAAACTCAATACCATTTCATAAATCCCTTACCAGACATACGTGAATTATAATACACGACAATTTATTGCAATCCCATGAAAACTGAGAGCACCTCTGGCAGTGCTCAGAGTTGCACGTTCAGAAGTTCCGGCTCTTCCCTGTGGCTCCCCACACAGCAGGGCCGCGTAGACGCTGAGCTGTGAACCGGCACCAGTGCACAAACTCTGCCCAGGCCTCGACGAATAAGCAGAGAAATTAAAAGTATTCGTAAACATTTAGCAGCCTGACAGATTGCACAGCACCACCTAAAAGGGGGAGGGGCTTGCATTGCATGTCTTGTTTTCATGTTACTTTTTATAAATTCTTTTTATTATACCATAGGTGGCAGGTTGAAAATGAAAACGAGAGCCCCTTCACTACAGACAGCTGAGAAGCACTGCCAAATGTGCCACAGGGACAGACTGGCGTGAGGACGGATGGAGGGCACTGCCGAGCACCCAGCAGGCAAGGCCAAGGCCTGCCTTACTTGCCTGGTAAAGATGCCACGGGCCAGTTCTAGGTCCAGATGGCTTGGGACCTACCTAGAGAAAGGAACAAGAGCCAAAGGGCCAGCTCTCCATCCTGGCCCACACACCCAAAATTTGACGTTGCAACAAAAGGAGCCGATGACTGCCACGCAAGTTGAGGGACACCGCTGCAGAGGAGCCAATTCTAGACGCGAGCTAAGCAGTTTTACGGCCTTCAGCTGTGCCCTCAAGGGCCAGGGCAGAGTCTGGCTCATACCTCATTAGAACTGGGGAAGCAAGCAGACACTGTCTCCTGACAACCTCCCTGGGGAGACAGGCAGCGAGCAGGAGACGGCCTTGTAGCAGATACTCACCGGCCTCCAGCCTCTCATGTCCCAGGAGGAAAGCACCGGTGCTCCACCAAGACCTACCCCTGTGCTCGCATGGTCCACCCGGATATCTGCAGGCTTGTCAGGACAACACGGCGGCATGAGCAACGGTGTCAATCCATATAGTAAATATGGCAAAGCTTGATTTCCTTCTCGAGTTTTAGGAAAAAAAATTCTCTAGGAAAACATTTCTAATGTTATCCCCCATCATCCCAATGGATCATCTCACACGTGAGAGCACCGATTTTGTGAAATCCCACATAGAACAAGCAGCCCCCCTATCACAGCCTAGACACTCAGTAGGCTTCATCAGAGCTGTCATTTTCCAAATCTCAGCAATAATTCACAGAATCGTTCCTTCTACTGAACCATCGATATGCCCAATAATTAAACATTTACCGACGCCTCCCACAAGCTAGAGCCTGGCAGGCCCAGGTCATGAAGAAGGAAGCATAGCCCTTGTCCTGGAGAAAGCCGCAGTCGAGGCAGGAGAAAGGCCGACGGATAGCAGGTAACTGACACCGTGGCTCAGATAGGAGAAGGCGGTTTGAAGGATGCACTGTGGGAAGACAAAGGAACGGGGACCCTCTGATCCTCGTAGACCGCGAGAAGGTTAGACAGAGGGAGGGGGCCGTGACACAAAACTACGAGGTGCACAGAGTGTTCCCCAAACGCAAGGCAGAGAGGAAGAGCATATGCAGAAGACACGCCATGCTCAGAGGCCCACCCCCCCAAAGACCCCAGCCAGGGCCAAGCGGGAGCAGCACGGCCCCATGCAGGGAGGGTGGCCTGGGAGTCAGACTTGGGTCGGAGGCCAGCGCCCTCCTTCATACACCGTGGGACCGTGGGCACGTGGGCTGTGGGCATGTGGGTGGGAGCCTCTTCAATTCTACTTCTTCATGTACAGAACCCTGAAATGAATGTCTGCCGATCCTAAGGGTTATTTTATAGCCCTGCAGCAGGCTGCGTATAAAATAGCTGGCGTAGGGGAGGGGCTGCATTTATTTTTGTCATTGTTTTCATTTTCCTTAAAGCCCTTGGGACGCTTTCGACTCGGCCAGTGCTTTCTGGCACCAGAAGGCCATCCTGGTATTTGAAGCAGCCTGAGTACCAGCCTGGGAGGCTGTGGGCTGTTCTTTTTCTCACCGGCTCCTCCCGCTGCTGCTTGGGACACGTGTTTTTGAGTCACTTCATCCCATACGCAGAGGGGCACTGGGCAAAACGAACCCTGCCAAGAGCGGTGGCCGAAAGCAGCTGCAGCGTCACCTCCAGCAGCTCCGTGGCCGGCTGGGGGAAGAGCCGGTGCCAGGTTCCGCGGGCCTCCCTCCCAAGGGGTCTCACCCCGCCACATTCCCGGGCACCGCAGGCTTGGGGCTGCCAAGTGGAGCAAAGCAGAAACCACCTGGCTCAAGAACATGGGCTACCATCCTCTGCTGTGCCACGCAAGCCACGGCACAGCCCAGGCTCGGGGAGATTCTCCACCGGGACGGTGGGGGCGGCCAGGCCACACTGCAGAGGGGCCTCACTGCTGCCACCAGTGACCCTCACACGGCAGGGGACAGTGCCATTCTCGTGCCCACGCTCTGATGGGGGAGAAGCAGCCCAGCCTGGGCCTCAGTCACCTCGTCCCTAAAACGAGGGGATGGCTGCCCATTTCTCGGGGCTTCCCCACGGCCACAGGGACGTGCGGCCTGGGACTCCGCTTGCCTGCCCACTCTTCAAAGCTGCACAGAACCTTCCCTCACTGTGCCGAGGCCTCTCTTCACCGCGCCCACCCGCCCCTCCATTTGTCCCTCTGTCCCTTATTAATTGATTTAATCAACACTCACATAGGCTTTCCATGCCGCTCTGAGCGCCGCACAGACGTGAATTTCTTTAATGCTCCTGGCAACAAAATGAGACCCACACGGCTACCGACTCCATTTCCGATGGGGAGACGGGGCAGGGGCATTTCCAAGCTCAAGGGGGGTGGCTCAGAGTCTGCCGGCCGCCTCCACAGGGCGCCCCCGGGATCTAGCTGCCGCAGCGCGCCCTGAGCTAAGGGCAGGACTGAGGGCACGAGGGGCAGACCAAGCCACAGAGGAGACCCCGGACTCCAGGGTCACCCCTCAGTCAATACCTGAGGCAGCGCCTCAATGCCTCGAATGCCCCCTCGAGGCATGGCCACCCCGCCTCTCAGGAGAGACCACCCCTCCCTTAGGAGCCCACCCGCAAAGGCCCCTGGTGCCAGCCGTGAGGCAGCACACCCCCTGCCCTGCCGTGACCACCGGCAGTCTCCAATATGCTGAGGGGGCTGACGCCACTCTTGACACAGTTGGGTGAGGACAGAAACCTACCCATCTGTCCGTCTGTGGGGGGTTGGCATCACAGCAGAACAGAGCGGTCACTCGTCAGGCGAGGTTAGGAAGGGCGACCACGTCTGGGTGGTCCTACAAATTTGCAAAGCATCCCCTGGGCTAGTGCAAGGAAGGGTGTTGGAGGGGCGTGAGGGAGCTGAGCCCACCCTTCCGAGGACCCCTCGAGAGTGTGTGCAGGAAAGAAAATGGGGAGCATGCTGTGTCTGGGTGCTCGACTGACCCCAGCTCCAGTTCTAGCTTGACCCACACATGCTGAGTGGGGCTGAGGGGATGATTCGCATCTTGAGCCTGTTTTCGGCACCACCAAGTGTTGACGCTCACCCTCAGGTGCTGTAGGGCACGTGATAAGCCTGCTAGGAAGTTCCCCTACATTCCTGGAATTCAGTAACCTCTGCCGCCTGCCCCTGTATTCAGAAGGCTTCTAATGGGCAGCGTGAGCTCCTCACAGGCCACAGAGGCCTGGTGGGCCTGACGAACGTGTAATAGCGCGCTCACCGCATGGCCTCACACAGGCTCACCCTGCCTGGGCCGGAGCAGACGCTGGCAGGGGCCCCAGTCACAGCAGTGGAGGCAGTGGCGAGAGCACAAGGCGTGCTCTCGGGGCCTCGGTTCAGGGTCCCGCATCAGCGTCTGCGTCCATCCACTTACCGCCTATCTGCCACCCAGTAGCCCACCCGTCCACCGTCTGTTCTCTGCCGGTGCCTTTCGCTATTGAGCTCTCACTCATCATCTATCTACAGCTATCGTTTACCTAGGATTGCCTATCTTTATACCTATCTGTCCATCCTTTGTCTCTACTTATCATTTACCTATCACCTATTTATCACCTCTCTACCTATCTACCTATCCACCTAGAGCTATATCATTTTTGGCAAGTTCCATAGCCTCTTTGTACCTCAGATTTTCCCTCTGAGGTAAACAACTCTTTCGATTATCGTTTGGTGCATGATGAAAGTCTTGCAAGCCTTAGTGGTTAATACCACAGTCCATTTAGCCCTTTCATTTATATGCTCGCACCAGCCAGGGCAGATCACTGGGGATGGAAGGGCCACCTCCAGGATGGCTTCGCCCACGTGGTCAGCAAGGTGCTGGGGCTATTGGCTGGGAGCTCAGTGGGGGCTGTGGGGGGGGGGGCCTCAGACCCCTTCACGTGGCCCCTGCCCCTCATTACTAGGTTGGGTTTCTCACAACAGGTGGTCTCACGGTCGTCCAACTTCTTCCATCATGGCTGGCTCTCCCCGGGGCATGAAAGCAAAGGCCGCCAGGCCACCCAAGGCTGAGGCCAGAACTGTCACCTGTCACTTCACCACCCCATGGGCTACACAGGCCACAGGGCCAGCCCAGATTCCAGGGGAGGCGGTTACAAAGGGTGAGGATCCCAGAGATGAGATTCACGAGAGCCTCTGGAATAACAGCTCACCACAGTGCCATCTTCCTCCTAGGATTAAACACCTCCTGTCGCCTGGCGAGGAAGCTGCCTTCACCGAGAGGTGGGAGAGTGGGGGGGTCAAAGGCATAGACCACAGCCAAGGTGCTGGCATCTCACCCCGAATGGCAACGTGACCCCGGACGAGCTACTGAACCCGTGTGCCTCGGTTTCCTCACCTGACAGAAGCACCCGGCTGGTAGAACCGTTGTAAGGATTAAACAATTTGGTGTTCATAAAGTGCTTAAAACCACGCCGGGTACCTAGAAGGCACGGGAGAAGCACTTGCTATTGCCGTTATCCCCATCAGAGCCAGCGCCGATCTCTGCGTCCTGCCCCGGATAGAGCTGCTGGCACCTGCACCACCCACGAAGCAAAGTGATGGCCACAGATGCGCCGGCCTCGGCCTCGGCCTGATATCGGTCTTGGCCGCTGAGTGCTGTTCTTCCCATCGTCACCCGAGCTCCCCGTCACGCAGGCCCGCCCGTCTGACGGGCCCCAGACGCCTCCCGCTGGCTCCTTGACCAGCCCCTGCCATCCAGCAGCTCTCGTGGGAAGGCCTGGAGCCCTCCAAGCCAGCTGCACTCGGAGTAAGGATCATACCTCCTGCGACTTCGTCTCCATGAACAACAAACTCTCCCTCGGAATACGTCTGACTTTTCCTTGACAGATAAATGCACAGAAGTGACCCTCACTACCAAGCGGGAACGGTCCTCTTGGGTGATAAAAGGTTATTTGCACAGTGATTTAAAAAAAATAGCATTTTCTTTTAATCCAATCCATAATTAGGTCTTGGAGAAACAAATTAAATGAAAGCAAAATTATGTTTCTTTAAAACATGAATACTAATCTGCATAATGATGTACATTTAATGGTTTTAATTTCCAAGGGAAACTATTTTTAAAATGAGTTTGGAAAATATATTTTTTCCTTCAATTCTGTGTCTATAAAGTTCAGTCCCCAGGCCTGGCGAGACATGGTCCCAGCCTGCACTCCTAGCTAATCAGCGATGACATTTTAAACCTCTCACACAGAAAAAGCACCTTCACCTCAGAGGGCACCCAACCACGCCAGGTAAAAATTAGTGCGAAAAAAGAAACCGTCCCCAATGCACGGGGCCTGGGGACTTGCTATGTTTCCGGAGAAGGTTCCTCTCCCCTTGACACCTTCGCCCCCGCCCCTGTCACCAGCAATACCGCCTTCTCGGACCCCCAGGCCCAAGTCGTTCCAGGGGCCTTGATCGGAGCGGCGGGTGGTATGATGACTATGTAGAACGCCACTGGCCACCATTCCCTTAGTCAGCGCTGCACTTTCACCTCCTTGGGCAGTGGCGTCAACAGGAAACTTGGGAGTCCAATGGCCCTGTCTGCCTTAATTTGGCACAAATGAGGTACAAGGAAAACGCCGTCAACTGTTTTGAGCTTAAGAAATGGCAATTTTATATGTTTCTGCTTTATAAAATGCCTGGAATATGCCAAACACCCAAAAGATCTTATGAGGTATCATCGTCATCACCACTGTTATTACTTATTGCTTGATTTGGGCAACTGAGCTGTAAATGGCGACAGTGCAGCCGATTCTGGGCGGAATCATTGAGATAATGTGCTTAGCACGTGACAAGCCCAGGGACCACTTTCAAAACAAAGGGGTTCCCTCCCTTGCCCCAGGGGGCTCTGCCCCATTCGTCTGCTGCCGGGAAGACTGGAGCAACTCAGCAGAAGTAACGAGGGGCCTTGCAGCCCCTGACCTTGAGGCCAGGCCTCGGAAAAGCACAGGCGGCTGGGGACAAGCACGGGCCAGCTGGCCAGGCAGGGGTCGCATCTGCAGCACACCCCGAGGCTTCGAGCACCATCTCGCCTGTTTCCCTGTCTCCCCTAAGAGCCCATGCGCTTGAGTTACGCCTGGCTTCCTGCACGGCGCAGCTTCGCTCGGCTGTGGGGATTGGGTCTGTGAGGGGCAGGGGTCAACACCCCTGCAGAGAAATCGTGTCTCGGGGCCACCAAATCCCGGCAGTGCCATCGACCACCACCGGCTGCGGCAGGGCTCTCGGCGGGAAGCAGGTGGCAGAAGGACTGCTCCCAGGGTCAGGGACTGACCTGAGCATGCACCATCATAAGATGAGGCTTCAGCGCAGCCTCGGCAACCCCCTACCTGAAGGGGAAGGCTTGAGGCTTTGGATCCTGGAATCTTTGGCCTACTCATGAAAAGAGAAGGAGGCTCCGAGCCAGCCGATGAGCAAGAAGCCACGTCTGCACGGCCCAGGAAGGAGGGCTCACCGGGCACGCGCGGACACCTTCCACGTCTGTGGTTCCATCTGCTGGACGGTGCCTGAGGCCAGGTTCCCAAGCCCCCCTGACCCCCATGAGCTCCTGACCAACACCGGATGGAGGTTCCCCCATTCAGCACCCCCGGGACGAGGGTGGCGGATTTAAAGCCGCTTGTCTGGGCATCCGTGCAGTGAGGGGGGTGGCCGGTGCTCGCGCCCCCGGGCTTGTGAGCCTGCACTCAAGCAAGTCCTTACGAGCCCCTTCCACGCAGGTGCTGCTGGGCGCCAGGGAGCCGAGGCCGAGCAACCCCACGGGTGCCGTGCCCGCCATTTGCAGAGGTAACAGGCATCGAGATAGGCAAGGACACTGCCATCACTGGGCTGCGCAAGGAAGCAGCCCCCGGAAGAACTTCACCTGCGAGTTGTCCTAAAGGGTAAGTGGTGGCAGCCAAAGGGAGGAGGCTGGGATGGGGGCTGCAGATGGACACGCCAGACTTGGGCCCCCAGTCGGTCAGACTCTAGGACAACGAGCTCTGGAAAGCCTCCACCCAGCCGGGCTTCGCCGGGCCACCGACTTCCCAGCAGACCACACTGCCCACACGTGCCCGGCGTCCCCTTCAGCGGCTCCCTGGAGCATTCCAAACTGAATTCTGCAGTTCAGAAGAGGTGGGGAAACTGCAAGAACGGAGAAGGAAAGAGATGCTCAAGACAGGGAAACATTCGGATCAGGCTACTTGACATGGAGTTTGCTCCTCTCCGTTGTGTTGAAAGCGCTGAGAAGCCTTCCCAATATCTCAGACATCCACTGAGTGGGCCAAGCGCCCCTCCCGCTCACTCCACCCTTGACGCTCTGTGTCCATCAAGCCTCCTATTAACTGGTGCTCAATTGCAAGATGGATAATTTGCATGTTCCACAATCGGGGGCCGTGCTGGGACGGCCTCTTCTCCACTGCCCTCTAGGCGTGGGCGGCGATACAGACGAAATGCACATGTACGATAATTAAATTTGGCATAATTACTTTTCCAAATGATCACTGACACTCCTTTGTTCCAAAAGGATGAATCCGCAGAGCCCTCCCAACTCAGTCTGGTTCCCGGATCTAAATGAGATTTCAAAGAACGTAATTTATAATAACCGCAATCCCCAACGCACGATTTAATATATACTTTCTTTGTTACAGTCATTTGCTGGTAAAATCCACCCAAATTGGAATTCCTCTCAGGTGATGAGCTACCTGTCCGGGGGGCGGGGGGGGGGGGGGG
>JAQZBX010013348.1:0-39984 GCA_029593785.1 Cabassous unicinctus | reverse complement strand
TAATGACAGCCTAAGCAGCCGGAGTCCCAGGGCAGGGGTAAACCGCCAGCCCAGGAGCACCCCTGCCGAGACCCTCCTGGGCTGAGGCTTCTCCTGCTGCTTTGCCCCAAGAAGGGCCACCACCAGCCCAGGGCACTGGAGCAGATGAACCCGACCCCGCCGGGCCCTCGTGGATCCCCCGAGGTTGTGCTAGACCTGTCTGCGTCTCAGGCTTGCTCACATCTGCCCAAAAAGGCTCTGGGAATCCCTCCGCCATGGGGAGTGGTCACCGTGGGCCGAGTGCACTTGGCTTTTATCACTCAAGCTGCCCGTTACCGAAAACACGGGCCAGGCACCAGTGTTTAAGTATTACCATAATCTTATAATACTTATTTATTTATTTTTTTAAAGATTTATTTATTTTATTTATTTATCCCCCCCTTGCTGCTTGTGCTGCTGTGTCCATTCGCTGCGTGTCTTCTCTGTGTCTGCTTATCTGCCCCTTGCTGTGAGGTCTTGCCGCATCAGCCCAAGGCGCCCCGCGAGCCGGCCTGCCCTCACAAGGAGGCCCCGGGAAGCGAACCCGGGGCCTCTCATATGGTAAACGGGTGCTCTATCCATTGCGCCACACCCGCTTCCTGCCGTGAGGTTGCTGCATCAGCCCACCGCACCGCTCAGGCCGGCGTGCCCTCACAAGGAGGCCTCGGGATGCGAACCCGGGCCTCCCATATGGCAAATGGGGGCTCTATCCACTGAGCCACACCCGCTTCCCTTATAATACTTATAATACTTAATACAGTAAGATCTCATTTTATAGAAGAGGAGACATGATTCGCCAAGGTCACTTGACCAGTGAGTAGACAACGGTTTCCAGCACCTACCCCTCACTCCCATGTACACTCAGCCTGCCTGCTCCTTCCTCAGACAGCTGTCCTTTACCAACTCTGCCCCGGGGGGTTGGGGGGCAACCTAGTCCCCTCTGCTCACCAGCTCAAAGAGGCATCTGAGATTCTAACTCGCTAGGCTGTCTTTAGTAAATCATTTCACATCTCTAGGCCTCAACTTCCTCATCAGTAAAATGGGGGTGATAACAGCTCCTTTGCAGAGTAGTTGCTGAGCAAATGAGATGCAGAAGTGATTTATAAAATACAAAATGCCTTGCACACCCGAGGGGAGATTGAACCTCATCCTTTTGCACAAACCCGCCTCTGCGTAACTCTCCCTGGCTGGGCCTCTGTCTCTCTCCTTCTCCCCCTCCCTTTACCATCCCTCTCTGAATCTGGTCTCACTCCTGATATCTCCCTCTCAGCTCACAATCAGATATGCCCAACCCCCCAGCATCATCTCTGCACAAGGGGACCCCAGAGTCAACCTCTAGCCAATGTGCTGTAGCAGAAAGAACTGGGTTTGAGTCCCAGCTGTGCCTCTTGCTAGAAGTGTAATTTGGGGCAAGTCATAAAACCTCCACTCTTCATTTTCTCGACTGCAGAACTGGGTCAACCACTGCAACCTGCAAGCCTGCTGCGAGTACTGCTGAAGGCTGTAAGGCTGGCCGGGCACACCTGAGGCCACTCTTCCTCCCTTGGCTTTCAGGCCTCTGAGCCCAGGTCCCATTAGAGCAGCCCCCAGGCCCAAGAGTCCTGGGAGGAAGCTCCCACCACCCCCTTCAACCCCCAGCTTGACCCACAGCCCTGCAGCCAGGAGGGCACCATGGCCCTGGGCGTGTGGGAGACCACAACCGTGCTGTTGACCCCACCATGCACTCTGCCGCCACCATGCACCCACTACCAGGCACATGTGGCTCTGCTCCAGCAGGAAGAGCCTCCTGCCAGAGGAAAGGCTGAATCATCCAGTACCCCCTTCCCCCCATTTCCCCAAATGACAAAAAAAAAAAAAGGCTGGAGATCAGGAGTCTTGGTTCCCGTGTCTGCCGTGTCACACTTGGCTAGTCCCTGACCCTTGATGGGCCTCTGTTTGTCCATCGCTTCAGAAGGGGGAATGGACTGGATCAGGGATTCCAAGGGGGGATTTCCCCACATCTCTAGTGGAAACAAGAAGATTTTAGGTGGTATCCTGATATTTAAAATGTTAAATTTCAAATGTGTATTGGAAAAAGAGCATGATAACCACACCAAACCTGTGATTACCACTGAGGGAGAGGCTAAGGTATCTCAGTAACAGAAGTTAGACCATTTAAAGAAAATAATTTAGTTAAGTATAAGTTGTGCATGGATTCATTCATTTGACAGATATTTATTGCACACCAACAAGGGCACTGTCACAGGCAGGAACAGAAACAAAAGTCCCTGCTTGCATTCTAGTTTGGGAGCAAGACAAATATAGGAGTAAATATACCAGTAAGTCAGATGGTAAGTGCTATAGAAAAAGATAAAGCAGGGACTTCTTAGGGTGGGGAGTGGTTTGCAAATGTAAATCTGGTGATCAAATAGATCTCACTGAGGTGAGAGCTGGGTGAAGAACTGCAGAAGGTAAGGGAATGCGGCAAAGGCATGTGTGTGAGAAGAGTGACCAGGCAGAGGGGACAGCGAGAGCTGAGGTCCCGGGGCAGGCTGGGCTGGGCAGGGTGAAGATGGTGCACATAATTCAGAGGTGGGACATGCGTGAGGAAAGTAGGTTCTCTAAAGGCCGTTCTACCTCTGCCCTGAGGGATCTCAGGGATCCTGCTGAGTTTCAACCCTTTGCACACACCCACACATACCCACCACCGACACACATATGCATTCTCCAAGGCTTCTTAGCTCCGGAGAGGCCCCGGCAGGCAGCAGCACACCCTGTGGCGCACACACGCCCACGCACAGGCGTTGCACTGCTTCAAGCTTGCACTATCCGCTGCAGAGCATGCACAGGCTCCACGCCCCCTCAGCAAACACAAGGCTGCAGGGCGTCCTCAGAGGGGCAGGATGCGGAAGTGCAAGCAGGGATGCAGGTACACGGTGCACACAGCACTCGTGCAGCAGACCTGCATGGATGGACGTGCATCAGGTACGCCCCTGGGGAGGGGACACATCCGTCCTTCCCGCCAGCTTGCTCTGTTTTCAGGTAAACAGAGCAGAACACCCCTGCCTCTGGGCCACATGCTCCTGGAGTTTCAAATTCATTTCTCCAGTATCTCTGCTCCTCAGTCACGGTTTCCCTTTTCCAGGGGTCCATTAGAATCTGTCATCTGATGCTCCCATGTCCCAGGGGATCATGTTGCTGAGCAGCACGGCCCCCTTTCTACTGCTACTGCAATTCAGCGGGATAAGCCACGTGAAATGCCTGGCACAGCACCGTCAACATCAGCAGCCACTGCCAGCCTCCTCCCTCATGGTCATCGTCACCACCAGCTTCATTCCTCAGGAGGCAGCTGAGGAGTAGGGGAAAGGGCCAGACTGGGGCCCAGAAGCCTGGGTTTCAGTCTCAACCTGGCCTTGGCTTGCCACGAGGCCTTGGGCACATCCCTTCTCCTCTCTGGCCCAGATCAGAAACCTGCAGGATACAGGCCATTATACATTTTGTCAAAACCTATAAAATTGTACAGTGCAAAGTGTAAACTATAATGTAAATGATGGACCATGGTTAGTAGCAATGCTTCAATATGTGTCCATCAATTGTAAGAAAGGTACCACACTGATGAAAGATGTTGATGGGGGAAAGTGGGGGAGGGGAGGGGAGGGGGTGGGGTATATGGGAATCCACTACACTTTCAATGTTACATTTATGTAATCTAAAGCTTCTTTAAAAATAAAACATCTCCATTAAAAGAAAGAAAGAAAGAAAGAAACCTGCAGGTGCCTCAGAATCCCTGAGTATGTTCAAAATGCAGATTCCTGGGCTCTGACCCAGACTTGTGGGACCACAGACAATACACAGGGTCCCTGTGGGATCTCTGATGCATAGCCAGGATGGGGACCCACTGGGCTTCAGAAACGATAAGTAAATGAACACATAGGAAAATGCAGTGTTGCCTGGCACATAATGTCCATAGATTAACAAAAAATACATAAGCTATATATATATATTTATATATATGTATGTATACACATTTGTGTGTGCATGTGTGTAATATATCACTAGCCCTCGAACACGCACAACACTTTCCTAGTTTTCCTGGCATTTTCATATCCACTGGATCCTCATCAGAGATGGAGGCAGAGCAGGGATTGTTCTATTTTACAGACTAAAGAACTAAGGCAGAAAAAAGCCAGGGGACTCGCCCAGGATCTGAGCTTGGAAGTGGCCAAGCTGGGTCCAGCATGCAGGCGTGTGACTCCTAGCCACCTCGGGGTCTTATCACCCAATCCTGTATGGCTCTGGCTTCCAGCCCATCATGTACCTGTCCTTCCATTGCAGATTTATGAAAACTCTGTAAACACACACAACTCCTCCAGTAACTCGGAGTTCGAAAACGGGACAAGCTCACCCAGTAATTTCCTTCAGGCCATAGGATCCCGCTCCTTTCCCTCTCACCGGGCGGTACAGGGGATCCCCAGAGCCCTAACACTGCATGCTGCCATTTGATCTAAAGTTGTCATTTTGTTTAGCCGAGCTGAGCCGATCACTAGCTCTGGTGGCGTTTAGTTTCCTCCTCGGCAACAGAGTCTCCCAATTCCTACCCTGCAGGGAGGAGCAGAGGACTGCTGCCGTATGAGAGTTCCCGCATCACCAGCGGCGGGCCCGGCCTGCACGCCTAGGCGGCAGTCGTGACCGGGATGGCGGGGCACCATTAACTCGCAGGGTAAAGCGTGAGCTCCTGGAAGGCAGGGGTTCTGTTCCCTTTCATCAGTGCACCCACACCTACTGCAAGTGATACGAGCTCAAAACCTATGTACTGAATGGAGGACAAAAGGGAATGTTATCACCAAAGCAACTGTCTCCTCGCCCTAGCTTTCTGTCGTAGTCCACGACCCATTTCACAGCTTGGGGGCTAGAGGCGCTGAGCAGGGACCATAGGGCCAGAAGGATGAGTTATGGGACCTGCAAGCTGCCCTCCCATCTGCACACGGTGGGCACGCCTGCCCGTGGCGGTGACGAGGCCGCGTTCCGGGAGCCCTGAATGTAATCCTGTTGACTCAGAGGCATAAATAATGCACTAATGTTCTCTCCTCGCCACCCTGTCACACTAAAAATAGCACCTGCTACCCTTTCAGGGATTCCAAAGGGGATCGGGCAGGGCACCAAGATAGGGGCAAGCAGGGAAGGATGTCACTGGGCTGTGGAATGTCAAATGCCCTCCCTGCAAGCCCACCTTTCCAAACCCATAAAGACAGAGGACCCCGGGACCCTAGAGGTCAGAGCTGAAAGGGTTCTTAGAGGCCCATGATCAGGGGCTCTCAAGGGTTAAAGCCGAGGCCTGAGATGGGGCACCGGCACCCCCACTCTCTTCTCCCGGAACTCTTACCTTTTCCTCTTCCCCTCGATGCCCATCCTAACAAAAGCCAGTGCCTCCAACCTACCCCTCCCCATTCCTTCCCTTCCCTACTCATGTGATGAATAAATATAGAGTGGGTGGTTCCCCTCTTAAGTGTTATATATAAAGCTTTGGAGAGGGAGGGAGGTCCTATAGCTTTTTAATTTTTTCTTTTAAAAGCTTGAAAATGACTGATCTAGAGCAGTGCTCCTCAAACTTCAATCTATTTAGGAATTGTTCAGGGATGTTGTTAAAATGCAGATTCTGATCCAGTAGATCTGGGATGGAGCCTGAGACTGTGCATTTCTGAAAAGCTTCCAGGTGATGGCGATACTGCTGGTCCATGGGCCATACTCTGAGTATAGAAGAACTACAGCATTTCCCTATAATACAGGTGGGGAAACCGAGTCCCAGAGAGGCAAAGGGATGTGTCCAAGAGCCTAGAGCAGAGCTGGGCTCAGAACACAGGCCTCCTGACTCCATCCTAGGGCTGTGGCCCTGGGGGGCTCTGGGGTGGGGTGGAGGTACCTGGAGGGGAGGAGGGGACAGGAACAGGCCTTCACTTCCGCCAAAAGCTAAACTGCCACGGGGCCACAGGCTCCCCCAGGAACAAAAGGGAATAAGAATGGTTGTGACTGTAGCACAACATTGTGAATGTAATCCACACCAGTGATGTGTGTGCTTGAAGGGAGTTAAAATGGGAAATGTTATGTTGTATATATGCTGCCACAATAAAAACTTTTCAAAAAGGAAGAAGAATTCACCTGAACAGAGGCACTCAACTCCAGCAACTGCAGCCCCGGCCCAAGAACATGCTCGGCACCAGCCTGTATCTGAGGCCTGATAAACCACTGGAACCCTCCTGGAAGTCAAGATGCACCGGGTGGCTATTAAAATGCAACCGAGATCCAGGAAGAGGAAGAGATGGCCCGTCCACTCTGCATTCAGACATGACATGAAGCGGCTGGGAATACATGGTGGAGCCTGTTGGCATCACTAAGAGGAGGCAAGACCTGCCTCCCAGACCAGCACGAGAAAACACCCCTCCTTCCTAGGATCTGCCTCAACGCCCCTTGCAGGCCCCAGGCCCTGTGGGACTGGCCCCCCACTTCCCCACCTCTCCACTTCCCCACATGGTACTTTACCCTCCCTCTCTATACTCAAGCCCCGCTGGCCATCCTGCAAGTGCTTGGACCAAGGTGCCAGCATGTTCTTGCCACAGGGCCTTTGCACTTGCTGCCCCTTTTGCCTAGAAGCCTTTCTTCCCTCATCCCCTGACCAGCCCTTTCAAGTCTGTTTACAGGTCTCTAGGAGGCCCTCCTGAGGACACATTCCTCTGCCACAGCACCCTCTACCTCCAGACTCTCACTTAATTTGCAATTCCATCGTTATTTGTTTTAATATCAGCCTGCCCTGGCTGATGGTGAGCAGACCCCACAAGGCAGGGACCCTGGCTGCCATTTCTTCAGCTTTGTCTGTGTCCCAGAAATGTGTTGACAAATGGAAGAATAAATGAATAAAAACACTGTTCCCATCATTATTAAAGACTTCAACCTCTGTGGTTCCATGTGACCTCACTCACCCTCAAGAAGTTGTACAGGCCTGGGATGTGCAAGCTCATCTGCCCTGTACTAACCAGCTGCTAACTCAGCTGTACTAACTCAGTCTCCAGGGTCAGCCCACTCTCCTGGCTGTGGGGCTCAGCTAGCCTGCTCCTTCCTGCCCCTCTATGGAGACAGCCCCTCCTGCTGACCCCTGAGCTCTTTCACACCCTGGATCCTCTAGTCCATTTCACAGCAGCTCAGGACTGAAGCCTGAGGCTCCGAGGAAGCAAATGATTTGCCCAAGATCACCAGCCAGTTAGCTAGGGCTGGAGAGCAGTATCCCTTCCTGAAGCTCTCGGAGTGGGGCCTTTAGCACGGTTTGTGAGGTCTAAATGAGAGAAGGAACCTGGGAAAGGCTTTGAAAGCTATAAAGAGCTTTAATTGATGGCACACTCTGTTTATTTTTGAGGCCCAGAGAGGGAAAGGGCTCACTCAAGGCCACACAGCCAGTATGCAGTGAAGCCTGGCACAGGTCAGGGCCACAGGCAGGCCCACCCAAGCTCAATGAGGGCACCATCTGCCTGGAGCCTGGGCAGGGGTGGAGGAGGGAGAGAGGAAGGTGGCTGGGGAGCATTCAGCCTCTGGCAGGGAGCCAGTATGGGGTGGGCGGGGCCCCAGAGGGAGCCCTGAGTGGGGCCTGGCAGCTGGGCATGGGGGAGCCAACTGGCACAGGCTGGGTGGTGGCGTGTTTGCTCCTCATGCGCATGACAGTCTATTTTTTAATCAGCACCCTCCCATCCCCCGACTCCTAAAGGACCCTGTATTGGGAATCATGTCCTGGCTGAGGCTAAGGCCGTCTTGGGGATCAGGGAAGACCCCCAACATTCCATCTTCCCTTAGAGCCCACAGAAAGCAGGACAGGAGGCCTGGGAGGGAGGGGAAACAACCCAGTGACACAGAAAGAGGCCTGAGCAGAGGAGGACTGGGCTTCCCTCCTGCCTGCGTGATCTCGGCCTCAGTTTCCTTCACCTGAAGAATGAAGGGGCTGCGCCAGACTGCATAGGAGTTCATTACAATGCAAGCACTTGGGATCCACTCCAGCTCCCCAACACTGACAACAGCCACTCAACAGGCCCACGGTACTCACAGGGAACACTTGATCCTCCCAAAGGAAGATGGGAGGAGAAAAGAGACTGAGCTGGCTCAAGGGCCGAGTCCTGGACTCATGACCCAGGGAGGCTCCTCCTTCCAAGACCTGAGGGAAAGGGATGATGAGGATCAAGGAGGAATGCTGTGTGTTCTTGGGCAGGTGGCTTGGCACCTCTGAGCCTCCAGGTATTCCACCTAAAGCAGGAGAGGCCGTGTTGTGCAGTAAGTAAGCACACTGGCTTTGGGGCCAGAATGCCTGGGTTTGAATCTGGCCACTTACCAGCTGGGTGGCCTTGGGAAGCTCACTTAAGTTCTCTGTGCCTCAGTTTCCTCACCTGTACAATGTTGATAATAACAGTACTTACCTCATGGAGTTGTTGACATGTAAGAACTTAGAGCATCACTGGCACATAGTAAGTCACAATAAACAACTATTTCTCAAAGATGTTGGCTTCTATCTATTGAGCATGCTTATTTTCATCTCCAAGAGACTATTCTGGAGGATTAGATGCAAGGGTCTCAGGTTTGTACCTCCCATCCCCAGAAACCACAGAGTACACTGGAAACCACTGGCTGAGTGTGACCCGCCACTCCCACCCCCTGCCCAGTCCAGCAAGTGGGGCAAGTCGGATGGTCTGGGCACCCTAGGAGGCCCTGACACACAGGGGCAGAGTCACTGGTAAGAACAAGGTGGATTCAGGAGTGTGTTTTCTTGGATGCCAAGCATGCCACCTCCCAGGCAGCCCAGGGAATCATCCCTCTCCTCCCCCTTTCGGTCAGGCAGTCCCTTGTCCCAGGGTGAGCCCACTCTACTGGCTGAGGGGCTCCTCCAGCCTGCCGCACCACAGAGACAGCCCCTCCTGCTGGCCCCAGGTATTGTCTGCTGAGCTCTTTTACAAGCTCACCAGCCAGTTAGCTAGGACTGGAGGGCCAAGCATCCCTCCAGTCCACGCCCTTCTCCACTGTGCTTGTGCCTATACTTTCACCATCACAATGTGTTCCTGGAAAAATGTTAAAAAGTAGTTTATACTGAGATATGACAAGTCTTGAGTGAGATTCCATCAAAACCATAATACTATTAATAAACAGCTAATTTTTTTTTTAGCATTTACCATCTCATTTAATTTTCCTAACAACCATACAAGATAGGGATCTTTTTTGGGGTCTACTATTGTTTCCCTTTTATAGATGAAGAAACAAAAGGCCAGAGAGGTTATATAAAATGCTCAAGATCTTACAGGTTGCCAGGAGGTGAACCCAGGGGTCCCACAACAGAATCTGTGTATTAACCACTCAAGAAGCAGGTAACACAGGAGCAGACTCAATTCTGTTCCACCTGCAGCAGCTCTGAGAGGCTGGGCAGGGTAGGGCAGGGTCAGCAGAGTGCTATGCTATATTGCCTCACCAAGTGGAAAAGATGAAGCTAGGATGGTGGAATTTCAGGCAGCAGCCAGTTGGTAAAGATTTCATTCCGGAGAGAGGGCTTTTGTAAGCCTCTGGAATTACAGGGCCTGGAGGCTGCCCCCATGTTGACTCCTCCTCTGGCCACACTGGGTAGCAACTGAGCCCCAATGTTCAGGGATCGTGCACAAAGGGCTCACACACACTAGAGTAACTCAGCACAGCCTCCTGGCAGACAGGCCGAGCCACCCCTCCGCCCAGATCACAGGCTCCCTTGACTCTGCAGCCTGAAACCTCCGGGAAGAAGGCATTTTCACAACCTACAGCCAGTGCCCTGCCCCCCTGCCCCCCAGGTCAGATCATTTACCATCCTCTGGAACATTCTTCCTCCCAATCAAATCTCTCCTGTTATTCTAGGCCCCAGTTCCTGTCATGCCTCATCCAGGAAGCCAGCCTTGACCACTCCTTCAAGTAACGTTCTGGTCTCCACTCCAGTATCACCTTCCGAGAGGATGATACCTAATTACCAACCCAAAGGAGCCCCTCTAATTGCTCTCCATCTTAGCAGCATGGCAGTTTTTGTGCTTTTTCCCCATACCACTTTTATCTATCTGAAATTATCTTGCTGACTTACTTGCTTCTTTTCTTCTTGTCTATCTCTCCATTTAGGACACAAGCTCCTTGAGGGCAGGGACTTGTTTTGTTCACCACTGTAACTCCAGTCAGAGCCTAAGCACTCTCCCTGACCCCACAGCCAACCAGGTCCAGAGACAGCAAGAGATTCACAAAGACCACACAGCAAGCAAGTGGTGGCAGAGGTGCCCCCAGCCCCCACACTTGACCTGTTGGCCTATTTTGCCTCACTATGATGGGCACCAGAACCTGCAGGTCCTCGCCAGCAGCACCCCTCTACTTCCCCAGGGGCCCACAGCGCCCCAGTCTGGGCAGCCCTACAGGCTTCCCCCTCAGTCCCTCCCTTCCTGGCATCAGTGGCTCCAATGAGCTCATGTCTGGAAGCCTGGGAGCTGCACTGAAGGAAAAGGTGCCTCCCAGGCCAGGCCCCAAAGCTGGCCAGAGGTGTGCTCTGCCTGTGGGAGGGCAGCCCGGGGAGGTGGGGGTAGAAGGGAGGGAGTGTGCTGACCCCTGTCTGGCCCCACTCCTAGCTGTGAAGTGGTCGGAGCGAGACCACTGTCAGCCACAGAGATGGGCCAGATGGAGCGGAGATGGAGTGAAGGCCCCTCAAGCGCTTCTCCCATCTCTCCAGATGCTCCACTGTCACTTGTGCCCTCTCCCACTTATCTGGGAGCTGTTCCTAGGGAAAGAGGGCTCTGCTGCCTTCCACTCACAGAACCACTCTGGGCAAATCTCTTCCCCTCCCCAGACTCAGTTTCCCCATCTAAAATGGGGGGATTGGATAAAATGCTGGCTGAAGAGCCTGGGGATCAGCCAGGAACCCAGCACCTGAATGCCAAAGGTTTGTTGTTTTTGTTTTGTTTTAACACCCTAGGGGGAGGGGTGTGGAGAAGTGCGAGGCAGGCAGAGAAGAAGAATTAACAGCCTTATTTAACCACGTAAATGTTTAAGTGTTGATTCCAACCACAGACTGATTTGGGGAATGGGAAGGGGGGCTAGCTGGCCCATGGCCTGAAAAGTGGGGGGCTGGACATCAGTGTGGCAGAGCCACCAACAATGGCCTGGGAGAGGTTTTGGGAATGTCCAACTACAATGATCCTAACCCAATACCCTCCTTGTACAATGGGGAAACTGAGGACCAGAGATGGAGAGGGACCAAGCCAAGATCTCATAAGGAGACAGAAGCAGGAGACCCCTCCACTCCAAGCAAACAGAGCATTTTCAACTCCCTGAGGCACCCCACACTACTACCTGAGGTAATATGGTAAGTAGTCGGGGGAAGAGAACATCAGTTGCAGCTTGTGGTGACCTCATATTTCCCCCTCCACCTTCCAACATGATTGGAGGTGGGAACCCACCAACTGCCCCTACAGCCACCACCAGTGCTGCTGCCTCCAACGTAGTTGCCCCAATCAGGGCCACCCTGCCATCCCTCTTGCTGGAAGCCAGAGAAGGCAAGGGGCTTGCCAAGGTCACACAGGAAGTCAGTTTACTCCAGTGTCACTTGCCACTGCCCATAGGGTAGGGAATAGGGTTATGGGGGCCTCCTTGCTCCTATCCAAATTAAGCCCATCGAGTGGGGTGAGGTTTGGGTAAGGAAAGTAGTCCTCCCAGAAGCCGCGCCTGGGCTGTAGATGGAGCCCCCCTGATTCCACAGCGCAGTCAGAAGGAGCACCTCCCCACCCCCACCGCTACCTGGGTCTGGGCCGGTCACTTCCCCTCTGGGGCCTTAGTTCCCTCCTTGGCCAATGGGACAATTGTAGGAGTGTTGTGAGGATTTGATGTGGTGCCCTTAGGATGGCTCTCCCCCTCCCCATAGCGCTCAAGAAGGGCCTCGGTTTTCCCAGGTGGGGCGTGGACCGGGTGGTCCCCACGGTGGGACTGTTCCGCCGTTCCGCGTGCCGTGCCCCGCCCGCACTGCCAACCCGCGGCACCGGTCACCCCGCCCGCGGGGAGGGGGGGCGCGGGCCCAGCACACGCCGTTCCCGCTGCTCCACAGGCGCCCATGTTGGTCAACCCCGGGCAGAGCCCAACCCGCGGTTTTCCTGGGTCCAGCCGGTCCCACCTTTCTCAGAGTGGACTGGGGAGCGCAGACCGCGGGCTGGCGCCCACCCGTGGGCCCGGGGCTGTCCCCGGCTCCCGATCCGCTTGCAGGGAGGGGAACGAGGGCTGGAATCCCCACGCAGCCTCAGGGCGTTGCGTGTTGGCGTCGGGGTGTCCTCCGGCTCCTGAGCTGCTCGAGAGCTTCGAGATCCCTTTAGCCCTCCGCCGTACAGGTGGGGAAACTGAGGCCCAGAGTGTAGAAGCGACTTGGCCAAGGTCACCTCGCGTGCGGGGGCCTGGAGCCCAGATGTGCCACTTCCTGGGCTGGGCGGCCCCGGGGCCAGCGCAGGTGGGAAGGGACAAGGCTCTCCCGGCGCCCGCACCCCTGCAGGGCCAGTGCCCCTCACTCACCTCCAGCCGCTGCGAGCGGAGTCCGAGCTCCCCCGCGCCGCCGCCTCCGCACACCTGGCCGCGTCCGTCAGCGCGCCCCGCCCAGCAACCCCTACGACCCCCGCCCGGCGCCGGGCGCCCCCTCCGCGTCGGAGGTCCCCTGCTCGCCGCCGCCACCGCCTAGCCCGCTGCCAGGGGACCGGGAGCCGGGAGCGCGGGGCTGGCCGGCGAGCCGCACTCCTGCCGCCCTCTCCCCCGGGCCCTAGCGCCGCCCCGCCCTCGGGGGGGGGGGTTGCTACTCCCTCCCCCACGGCTGGGCCTCCCGTGTCAAGGTGCCCCCCCGCCTTTCCTCTCGCTTTCTCTCTGCTGCCTGGGTGTCTGCCTTGGTTTCTCATCACTTTCTGTACCTCTTGGTTGTCAATCTGTCCCTAAACCCTTCTGTTTTCTATCTCACTGTTTCTTCGCGTCACACCATCTATCTCCTCTTTCCTCTATCCCTCCCATTACCCCCCACCCCTTTTAAATCTGTGTTTGTGATTCTGCCTCCATAATCACCCCCCCTCCGGGTTTCCTTTCAGACCCTGAGGCAGGTGACTGACCATCGGACGACCCCCCTCGAGCCCATTTGCCCCCTTGTTCTTAGCTCTAGTTACTAGAATAAGTGTGTTTCCCTTGGTAGGACTGAGGCAAAGGAGGAGTGAGAAAGGTTGTGACTGCCCCACACACCCCACCCCCCAGCCTGCCACCATCCCCTGACAACTAGTGGCTCAACAGCAGGACAGGGGCACTGTGTGGCCTCTCCTGGACCTCCGTTCCCCATCTGAACATTGATCTAAATGTCATTCATACTGAGCTCAGCAGAGCCCTGTGGGATGTTGTTAAAAGCCCAGATTCCCAGATTCCAATCCCCTCCCCCCAGTCTGATAGCAGGATTAACAAGCACCCTTCACACACACTCACCCAACAATTTTGAAGCAAAACCACACTTGAAAAAAATGATGGCCCGGGTTTTCACCGAAGTTTCCCTGGGTTCTTTCTGAATACCCCACCTCTCCAGCCAGGGCAGTTCCACTTTCATCTGCCTTATATATCAAGGTTCTGCATTTAGATTTCTGCTAAAGGAAGTTAGACATGCACTGATGTAAGCCCACCCCACCCATGGCTCTGCAAAAAGCAGAGCTGCAGGAGGCCAGGGTTTGGGATGTCCCCTGTCCCCTGTGGGCTGGCTCAGAGCATGGGAGGTCAGGTAACAGAGGGGACAAACTCTCCCTGGCCACTCCCACCCCTCTACACCAGAACATCCAAGAGGCATGAGCCTTCCTCATGCCTTCCTCTAAATCTGTGACTACTCTTGTCCTATTGTATTGTGGCTGCCATGTGGTGGGGATAGGGGGTGGGGAGGGGCTCCTGGGGATTGGCATCAGGCTGGGTATTGCCTACCCTGTGAGCGTATGTGCTGGGAAAGTGGCTGCAGCCACCCTGTGGGAAACCAGGAAATGAACTGTGTGGGTGAGAGGGAAAGAGAGAGAGAGGCTGGGATTACTGTGTGGGTGGGTATGAAAGAGAAAGAGATGGGGAGAAGGAAGAAGGAGAGCAAGTGGTTCCATCTGTATGTAGGTGTGTGACAGTGGGTGCACAAGAGTGGATATGCCTGTAGGAGAGAATGTGTGCAGGGAAAAGAAATTTCAAAGTGTAGGTGTGTGAGCAAAAGAAAATGGAGAAAAGAGCATGCTTTTAACCTGTTTCTATGGGAGGGGATGTGTGTGTTTGTATGAGGAAGTGTGCACATGACAGCTTGCATGTTCTTAGGTGGGAGTGTAGCTATGTATGCAAATGTGCTACATGAGTCCACATGTGAAAGTTAGGGGTGCACGGTAAGAGGGGGCCTGTGGGAGGGTGTGTGTGTGCCAGTGTGTGCCCCATGCATGGATATGTGGGTGCCTGTGGGCATGCACATGTGTGCACATGTGAGTGTTCACCTGGGAACATGGTGTTGTCATGTGTGTGCATACCTGTGTGCTTATGGATGTGTGTGAGAGTGTGTGCAAGTGCACACGTGAGCTATATGTGAACCTGTGACATTACTCCTCCACGGTCACCCTCCTACTAGGGTGGTGTGGGACATGGGGGAGGGAGCAGGTGGCTTTCTGCCCAGCCTCCTGCTCTGTGGACCCTCTTTCCCACAGGCCTGAGGAGCAGGGGCCTTATTCTTGGCCCAGTGACCACTGTCAGCTCTTAGGATGTGCACAGGTTCCACTGCCTCAACAGGACAGACATGGCCAGGGACAGGGCTCACCTGACCACCCAGATCCACACCCTATGCCCACCCCAGAGGCTCAGAACAGGGTCTGCTAGAGCTGGAAAGGCCTCTAAATGCTCTAGATTCTCTCCCACCCCTCTCCCAAAGCCACCTGGCCAAGGAGGGACTGCATCGGCAGTGGATCCCAGGTTTCCTGGAGCTCATCTAAGGGGGAGGGAATGTGCTGGGCAGAATCCCTTGCCGTCCCCCAAAGCCTGAACAACCTCTTGCCAGCCCCAGGTGGGTGGAAGAACACAGCCTGCTGCTTTATCTCCATGGAAACAAGGCAACACAGAGGGTGGTTAAACATGGGCTCAGACCCCCAGGGGTTCAAATCCAGGCTTCTCCACCCATAAGCTGTGAGACTTTGACAAGTCACTGCTTACACTTGTTATGCCTTAGTTCCCTCATCTGTAAAACAAAGATAAGAAAAGTACGAAATCTATAGAGCTGCTCAGAGGAGGAAATGAAGTAATCTATACAAGGCAGTTAGCCCAGTGCCTGGCAGGTGAACTGGGAGGCAGAAGCCCTGGTTCCAGCCCCAGCTTTGTCACCACTTTACTGGGTGACCTTAGACAAGTCATTTGCAATCTCTAGTCTTTAGAGTGTCTGTCTGCACAATGAGCCCTGCCAGTTATAATCAGCTGGGACTCTGTGGAGAGGATAGCTGCAGCATGCAACTCTTTGTGAGCTGTGAACCAACTCTTTGTGCTGGCTGAGGCTCGACCATGAGCCTGACATAACACTTTTCTTCCCGCAGATAATCACCCAAAATGGCAGCAGCTGCTGGGAGAAACTGAACTACAGGATGCTGCCTATCTCACCTCTCTGGAGCCCCTGCCACTCCAGCCTGCCAAGGACCCCATTCTGCCCTGGTCAACTGGTACTCAAACCTTAGAGAAAGGGCACCAGTCACTTCCTCCCCCACCCCCCCACCCCCCAAAATCAAGTCCTCTCCAGCTCCCAAGGCAGAAGATGTCCTGACCCATACTTAAAACTGCCAGAGAGCACTCTAAAGAGGCAGGTATAATTGCAGAAGGATGGGTGTAACTGAAGATACTTATAATCCTCTGGTCATAATGGGGGGAAGCTTTGAAAGGAAGCTGTAATCCACTAATAACCTGGCAGCTCCACAGGCCTCTTCCCTCAGGATCTACGGGTGGAGAGGAGGGACTCTGGCCACTCCTTTCCCAAGGAAGCCAAAAGGCCCATGTGGGCTCTGACCCAAGACCACCCAGATTCCTACTCTCTGTAAGACCCAGCTTCCTTCCTGTCTTCACCTCCAAGAAGTCTTCCTGGCTCATTCCAGTTTTTTGAGGTCACTCTTTCCCCCTCTGTCCCTAGAAATGTTCAGGCCAGAAATGGATGACCATCTGAATGGACACTAAGGAGAGAAATGAACCAAGCTGAGGTAAGCAGAACACAACCATAGTTGAGCTCCAATACTGGCTGTGTGACCTTGGGCAAGTGGCTTAAGTCTCTGAGCCTCAGTTGCCTCACCTGTAAAATGGGGCTAATAATTCCTGCCTTGAAAGGCTGTAGTAAGATAATGAGAACGAGATACTATCATATAACCTAGCCCAGTGTGAGATGCCAACAGGTAGTCCTCTCATCTCCCCTCTTCACCCATGGTCTCTTCCAACTCCAGGGTATCTGCAGACAACATTTCTCCCTCACAATTCCAGACTATGGTGGAGGCTAAGAGCACAAACCCTGTATTCAGAAAACCGTGATTGACTCATGGCTTAGCACCATTCTGGCCTGTTCATTTACATTCTCTGAACCTCAGTCTTCTCATCTGTATAATGGCAATAATACTGTAATAATAGTTTTGCTCCTCATGGGGAACAGGCATAGCACATATGGGCTTAACAAATAGTAGCCATTGTATTGTTGAGCTGATGCTCATAATCTTAATTAGCATCAATGTTCCTCACATACTTATTCTAGATTACTCTAAAATTAAAACACTACTGTAGGCAAGATCACTCATGACAGCTCTGTGAGGTAGATAGGGCCCATAGTTTTATTTTATTTTCACAGATGAAGTAACTGAACCTCATCAAGGAGGAGGGATTTGCCCTGGATTTGGCTAGTCGACATCGGATCCAGAAGCAGCACCCACGTCTCCTCTTCCCTAGCTATGGTCTGTGAGAAGCTTGGAGCTCTAGGCTCAGGGGATGAGGGTGTTCGATGACTCTGGTGTAAGCGCCCACCTCCAACTTCCCCTCTCTGGGGTCCTCTGAGGCTCCTTCTTTCTGCCCCAGGTGAATTGAGGGCCCCCTCCTTGCTCTGGCCCAGCTCCCTGAATGACCTGGGCTCTCGGGGGTGGTCAGAACCTGAGAGAATTATTTCAGAGAGGAGAGTGGGCGGGATAGCTGGTCAGATGCCAGCGGGGGCGTAGGCAGCGCCTGCAGAGAAGTGAAGTGTTCCTTCAGTTTCCTGACGCACGAGCCCTCCCAGGACTATGTCCCCCCACGCCCCATGTCCCCGGGATCCGATGGCAGCGGCTCCCGCCTGAGCTGAGCACAGCCTGGCTCACGTCCTCCCCATCTGGACCCACTTTAGCATTTCCATGGGCCCAGCCCCTGGAGGTGCTCAGCATGGGTTTCCCTGTCCCGCCTGCTCCACCTGCAGGAAAATCATCATCATTCCTTCCTTCCGTGCAGAGCTTAGCGAGCCGCCCCGCTGCAGCCCAGGGGATGTAGAGTCCTGTCTTTGTCATCCCGGATAGGTGGGAAACTGAGGCCCAAGTGAGGTGTGTGGGCCCAACTCAGGAACTGACCCACCTGGACCTCAGTTTCCTCACCTGTAAAATTAGGAGGTTGGATTAGATCAGAGATCAGAGGCTCAATCTCTACCTCGTGAGCTCTGTGAGGGCACTGACCTCGACTGCTGCCTTCAGCTCAACATGTTCAGTGAGGGGGTTCTGCCTCATCAGTTGCCCAGGACTCCGCAGTCATTTGTTACCCCTAATGAGTAAAGGGCAGATGAGGGTGGGAGATGTACTTTTTTTTTTTTTTTTTTTTTAAACCAAGCATGCTACGTGGCCTTCTCTCACTACCTTCTCACATGCCCTCTTTGGCAGAGAAAAGCGTGGAGTTAGACGTGGTACAGCAGGAACCGCACGTAACTCACAGCCTCTCCTGTCTCTCCACAGCTGTTAATCCGGGTATGTCCATGGGACTGAGAGGGATTGTTATGTATTGTGGGAAAATACCGCCAGGAAGCCCTGGCTCCGGCAGCCCAGGGAGAAGGCACGCAAGCTTACCTGGTTTCTGGGCCATGCTGGGCCCGGGGCCAGGGTTGGGGCTGGGGCTGGCTGTCGTCACCTGCCGGGCCTTCAGGGCTCCCCAGTCCTGACCAGCCCTGCTGTCATTCTGGGGCTCCCCTCGTGCCTCCCTGGAACAGCTGGGTGGCTGGAGGCTCAGGGCTCTGGGTAGCTGCGGTGCCCGTGGGGTGGCTCTGCAGGCCGAGTTTCCCCCCCTCCTGCTGGCCACCCTGGCATCCTCCTCCAAGTCAGTGAGCCCCGCCTCTCCCTGCAGGCCCTCCTCGCTGCCGCCGCTCTCCTCAGCCTCCAGGGCCACACACCTGTAGCTCCCGTCAGGGATCCGGAAGGTGCAGGAGGTGGGCCTCCCTTCACTGGGCCCGAGGGGAGGGGGCGGAAGGTGGGGGCCCAGCATGGTGCTGCCTCCCCTCCGCGGTGCAGAGGAGCTGGCTCCTGGGCCTGGGTCTGAGCAGCTGTGTTTTCACTGTCTCGGCTCCTCTTGGGGCCTCCTCCAGCTCTCTGCAGCTTCGCCTTCCTCTGCAACTCACAGAGCTGGAGTGAAGTCAGGCTGGGAAGCGAGAGGAGTCCTTCCTGGGCTGGGTGGGGTGGTGGGCCCCCGAGCCCGCCTTCTTAACCCGTCTCGGCTCTGTGAGGCCCCCTTCAAGGCGATCTGGCTGCATAGGGAAGAAAGAAACAGCACATGACACGGCTTGTTGGGGGTTCCCAGCTGAATTTCTGAGACCCCTTCATCTGGGGTGTCTCTGACAACTGGCTGAGGTTTGGGGGTACAGGTCCCACACTTCCACAGGAAAGTGTTTCCCAAGCTTCAGTCTCAACATCTCAGATTTTTGCCATATCCTTATGCCACCTGAAGCATTATTTACTTAATATTTTTCTTTAAATCAACTTTAAATAGCTTACTTGCATTACTTTAGACTTATTGTAAGTGATAGTTGCAGGAAAACCACAAGTATGTTGTGCTAAGTCTCCCCTCCACCCCACCCAATACACATTAAATAAATATCTAGTTATTTAAAAATACTTATCTGGCACTGCCTAGAAAAAATTTTCTCACATGCCTCCTCAGGCACATACCACTTTCAGAATCACAGGAATGGTGGGGCAGAGGGCACAAGAACAAGGACTGGTACCCCCATGAAGAGGCTGTGGCACCAAAGAGAGGTGGGGCAGCCAGGTGCACTGGTACCCAGGCTCGGAGTTAGGGTCCCTGCTCTGCCACCTGGCTGGTGGACCTCAAGTCATGTGACCTCTCTGACCTTCAATCCCTTCTGTAAAATGGGGATTGTGTTGCATTGAGGATTGAATAAGAAAACATATGCAGAGGACTTAGGATGGTTTCTGAGACATAACTCAATACATGTTGGCTACTCATTCATTCCACAAAAATTTCTTGAGCTGCTATTATATTTCAGGCATATATTCAAATATATATTCAGATTCTATTGAAAATACAGTGGAGGATAAAGAAGACATGATGCCCAGGCTCATGAAGTCTTAAAATATGGTGGGGGAAGCTGTGAATAAATAACAAGAACAATAATAATAATAGTATGAGTATTTATAAACGTTAATGATGACAATCTGAGAGAGGTGACGGCAGCCTCCTAAAAGGGATGGTGAGGAAGGGATGGATGGGAGAGGTACTTGGGTGGTAGAATTGGCAGGACTGGGAGGCAGATGGAGAGTGGGGGTGGAGAAAGAGGGAGGAGTCTAGAATGAGGCCCAGGTTCGTAGCTCTGGCAACAGAGCGGTTTTGTTAATAGAGACTAGGAATAAATGGGAAGGAGCAGGTGTTCAGGGGAGCAGGGAGATGAGTTAGATTTTGGGTCTCTGGAGGAGATGAGAAGTGGGCAGTTCCACATGGGGGCCTGGAGAACAAGGCTGGGGACAAAGTTTGGAAATCATCTGTGGAGGCACAGAGTATAGGTGGAGGAGATCCCCGGGGATGGCAGGTGGCGTCCAAGACAGGGCCAGTGGTCTTTTATGCTTAGGAAGAAGCCTTGGAAGGAACAGATCTTGGTTAAAGGTTCGATTCTGCCACCGCTTAGCTGTGCAAACCCAGGCAAGTCACTCTACCTGTCTTTACCCCTGCTAGCTGCCCCCTGGGCAGTGAGAATCTAGTGGCCTGTAGGGTCTGTGGGCATCGGTGATCTCAGGTCCTGAACTGATCTCAGCTGCTGTGGCTCTTGACCTAGAGACCACGACTCCACGCCCAGGCAGGGACCAAGTACCCCAACCCAGCAGGCCGGGTCAAGGCCTTGGCTTCTCATGGGAGCAGAGCCAAGAGGATCTCATAGGCCTGGGGTGGAGGAGATAAGCACTTTACTAGGCCCTGGGGCAGATCTAAGTTAACCAGAGGAAAGGCAAACAGAGGTCAGGATTAAAAGATAACCAGGCACCTGCTGTAACAGCCTCAGTGGCTGGATGATCAGGAAAAAGAAGCTGACCTTCTGCCTGGGAGAAGAATGGGAGCTCACAATAGTGAGTGTCTTTGTGTGCTGGGTTCATTCACTTTGGTTATTGCAATAAATCCTCACTGCAATCCCATGAGAACTGCTATTATTATTATCCCATTTCAGAGGTGAGGAAATGGAGGCTCAGCTAGATGAAGTGACTTCTTGCCTACACACAGCTGGTAAGCAACAGTCTAGGGGATTTGAACCCTGCTCTAACACCTTGCTTGGCCATGATGGGGGCACAGAGAAACAGATGAGATGGCTCCAGGCCCTCAGCCCCTCCAGGTTCCTCACGCACCACCTGCTGTCTGAGACTTCTACCCTGAGAATTTCAAAGCATCTTAGAATCTCAGGAGGGTGAATGGAATTCTGAGGCAGCCTGCCTGGTTCTCATTGGCTGTGTGACCTTGGGCAGGTGCCTTCTGCTTTCTGGAGTCAGTTTCCCCAGGGGCACAAGGGTAGGGTTGAGCCAGATGATGCTGGAGAGTCCCTCCTACGCCGGCATGGCAGGATCTCATGGTTCTAAGTACTCAGAGCCACCCCCCCCCCACTCTGCACCCTGCAACCCCCATAGAGCCAGATGGCAGGAGGCAGAAGGAGTGGGTGTGGGGAGGGGGCAGGGCTCCCTGTGACTCCCCGCATCCCTGCAGGGGCCTCGCCTCGCTTTTTCCCTGCTTCTGTTTTGCTGTATTTGACGGTGGCCACGGTTTCCAGGAAAGAAGAGAGAGGCGGAAAAGTTAACTTTCCGCCACCCACACAAATATTTTTGGCCGGCGTTGTCTTCATGCTGCCAAGCCAGGAGGGAGGGGTTGGCAGGAGCATTCCAATCCAAGGTTCCCTCCCAGGGAGTTACTGTTTGACTCCCAGCTCAGCCGGGGGGCTTGGGCAGGCCCTGTGTAGGCCTAAGCCCTGAACACCCACCCTTGCCCAGGAGCCACGGGGCTCAGGACCCATAACAACGATGGCAGCTCTTGCTTACTGAGCGTCTGCTGGTCCGTGCTGGTCCAAGCCCTTTACCTAACAGTCCTGGAGGTAGGCCTGAGAGAGCAGTTTACAGATGAAGAAATGGAGGCATGGGGAGGTAAAGAACGGTATCCAGAGTCACACAGGGGTGAGTGGTGAAGTTGGGGTCTATGCTCTGACTCACCACTGCTCTTGGTGGCCTCAGACTCCGACTCCAGGGACCCCCATGGTTCCTGAGGTTGCTGAGCTCAAATCACAGAGGATCTGTCCGTGTGGGCAGGAGAAGGCCCATGCCAGCCCCAGCAGAAATGGGAGGAGCATCTTAAAAGCTTTGATTCCATCTCCCCCAAATTCATATTCCTCGTCTGGCCACAAGGCTCCAGGACACCTGAGCTTTAGCAAGGCTAGACCAGTAGAGTCCGCAGAACACATAACGTCATCTCGCATAGGGAAACCGAGCCCAGAGAGGGGGAGGACTTCCCCAGGGCTGCATAGCAAGTCAGAGGCAGACCTGTCCCTGGAACCCAGGTATCCAGATATTCCACCTGCAGCTCCTCCCATAAGCCCCACTCCCCCTGAGGGGTCAGCCTTGCCTGCTCACTGCCCTTCCAAGCAGGGCCCCCAGGACCAAAGCCCAAGCTAAGTATTAGATGCTCTATGGTCCCCATCCGTGCGGCTCTGAGGCCCTGTGAGATAGTCCAAGGGCTTCCCCTGTACCGGGTTCTGCAGTGGGTGGGCCCAGGGAGGGGTCCTTGGGACTCTCATGTCCCTCCTTCTGTCCCTGTGTGGAGTGGGGAAGGCACTAACTTTGGAATAAGATCTGAGTTGGAATTCTGACTCCACTACTCAGTGATTACCTGATCCTGGCCAAGTGTCTTCCTCTTTCTGAGCTTCAGTTTCTCTGTGTGCAAAACAGGGAATAAAAGAGTACCTACTTCACAGGTTTGTTGTAGGGACTAACTGAGAAAATTTAGGTTCATTGATTCATACGGCAGTTTACTGGGAGAGTACTGCTGTGCTGGTTCCCAGCAGGACTGCGGGGCTGCTTGGGGAGCCTGGTATTCAGGGCCCTCAGTGCTTGGTGCACACAGGCTGGGGCAAGTGTAAAGCACAGTCCAGCCTTCCCCAAGCAGCCTGATTCCCCATCAGCAGGAGTGCACCTGCAGGCCAAAAGAGCCTGCCACCATGTGGCCTCAAAAGAAGGAAAAGGAAGTGAGGGATGCTGGGTGTCAGGGCTTAAGCAGGTGCTTAAGGATTGAAGCATGGGGTTCTTGTTTTTATTCTTTCAGTGACTCATGGAGTCATGCTGGAGAATCATAGGCTGTGGTTCCATAGACTGAAGTGGGTTGAGAGAGGAGAAACCCTAATAAGATTAAGCTCTCGTTGCTCTGAAGACCCTTCTGCTCCAGAAGTCTCTCTATCTGGCCTCCCTACCTGTAGCATCTCCCTGTCTCCATCCTATACAGGTTCTGATCCATTCTTCTAAAGTGCAGCTCTGTATGTGTCACTCATCTGTTCAAGAACAGTCTATGGCTCCCCATTGCTCACAAGATAAAGAAAAGTTGTGAATAAAGGGCGGTGGAGATTCAAAGGTGGATCCCATATTCTTGGCTGAAGGACTTTGACAAGAAGAGCTTGGGATTCTGATGGATGAAGGCACTTCAGGCCAAGTGAAGAGAGAAGGCAGGACCATTTGGGGATAAGCTGGGGAGCCATCTAGGCGTGTGTGGAAAGGCATGTGTAGAAGAACAGAGGGAGGTGTGGAAAGGCAGAGGGAGGTGTGGCTGGGAGAGAAGTGGCCAGATTGTGACCAGCTTCAATTATCTGGACTCTCTCCTGCTAGAAGAAGAGACAAGGTAGATGTAGGGGGCAGCCCTGTAGGATTGGGGGCGGGGGGTGGTGGTGGCACTGCAAAGCCCAGCTCTGGGGGAGAGGCTGGAGGCAGCAAGGCTAGAGCAGAAGGTAGGAGACTGAAAACAAAGGCTGGCATGCAGGGATCCCACAGAGCAGAGCATTTTGGAGCTATTTCCTCAGCACCCAGCACACTGCCAGATATACAATAACAATCACAGCGATGACAGCTAATATTTATGATGTGTTTACTATGTCAGGTGTTATTCCAGACATTTGCCATGCATTAACTCATTTGATTCTCGTCATAACCCTATAAGGAAGATGCTATTATTATCTCCATTTTATAGATAAGGAAACGGCACTTACATGACTTGCCAAGCTCAGCTATAAGTGGTTGAGTCAGGGTTCAAACTCTGATTGTCTAGCTCCAAAGATCACTTTTATCCATAAGGCTGTACTAGCCCAAAACTATAGATAGTTGCTGAATGAATGAAAGAGGAGGAAGAATGGAAAGGAGAAACTTGGAAGGGAAGGGGGACAGAGGGAGAGAAGGAGAGAGGAGGGAGGGAGGGAAGAAATGGTTTCTAATGCCTGGCACATGGTAGGCACTCAATAAATATTTCTTGAGTGAACTAATGAGTGAGGTGTGACCTAGGGATTAACTGTAGGAATAGCCTAGGGCTGAAAAAGAGGGAAGGGTAACTCAGAAGTGGTCCCAATGGCCTGTGGTACACCTGCTCATCTCCCCTCCCCCCTTCATTCCCATCTACCTCCTGGGGCAGAATGGGCCATATTGGATGGCATGATATGAAGCTGGGGTTGCTCTGAGAGCATCAGGAAACCATCCCTTGACAAGAGGTTGCTTTGAGGGACTGGAAGGAACTCTCAAGGATGGGCAAGCAGGGGTGGTCTGGAGAGATGAGCGTCAGCCAAACCTCAATCCAGCCTCATGCTAGCTGGGTAATTTGGGACCTGTCACTTCATCTCACTGAATTTCAACTGCCTTTTCAGTAAAATGGAGATTCAGTCATTCATTTATTCATCCATTCATTTAACACGTATTCACTGAATGCCTGCTATATGCCATTTGCTATTTTAGGGGCTGGCAGTACACAGTGAACAAAAGAGAAAGAAATCTTGCCCGTGTAATGCTCACACGTTAGCTGGGGTGGACAAAAAATAAATAAATAAGAAAGAATGACAGATGGCGATAGTGCTATGGAAAAATAATTGAGCAGGAAAGAGGGTAAGGAAGTGCTATGGATCATTATGATAGAGCAAATAGTGGTAGTAATGTGGAAAACCTTGACAGATGTCATTCTAGTTTCTGTATGGCATATGTATTTCAAGCTCACAATTACGTTCAATTCCCATATGCAATTACAAAATACATAAAATCGGCATCAAGTGGCAAACTCAGGACTGTAAGCCCTGCAACCCCCTGGGAGATATATTCCTTATGCTGATATTTAGAACCTTCACCTGCCTCTGAGCATATGTCCTCTATTTGAGGAATATTTTTAGTCACCCCGCCTATAAAGACATGATTTCACATAGTAGCAATTATTTCTTTGAGAGGATCCGTTTCCAAAGTCATTAAATTGATAAAGGGTGTCCTCAGGGTGAAACATTCAATGTACACTGGCTTTGAGGATCATGAAAGCCTCACGTGGTTGTTGTGAGGATTAAATAAAGTAACGTGTGTAAGGGCTTGAGAATCTGCAGCTATGGTCATTATCATTATTTTTGTTGAGGGGTGACTGAGGACGTAAGAATAACAAGAGCTAGCTAGCATTTATCGACACTCGGTGCTGGGCTCGATGCTGTGCTCACAGTGTTGATTATTATTGTGTTTATATGAGATGGGCACCTCCTATTTCCCCCATTTAACAGATGAGGTAACTGAGGCCCAGGGAAGGGGACCCTCTGCCCATGGTGCCAGAGCAGGAAAACTACCAAGGCTGGACCTGACCTGTGTCTGGGACCTGGGGTGATCGCTGGGGGGTTCTCTGAGGGTCCTGGGGAGAAGCCATCTCACACATCAGAAAGAACTTCCACTCTGGCCTGGCTCTGCCCCACTCTGTGTGACCTTGACCACATCCCTCTGCTACTGGGCCTCAGTGGTCCCTGGTGCACCATCACGGGGCTGGCTGTGGGGTCTCTGGGGGTCCTTCCAGCTCTGGATTGCCTGTGGAACCCAGACTCTGGTAGACTCTAGCCAGTCCCAAATGGACTCACAGAATCCAGCCTGCTCATGAAACCAGCCGAGTCCCCGGCACGTCACATCTATTTCTGCCCTTCTGGGTTTATAAATACGTGGGCCAGAGAACCAGCTTCAGCAGAACTGGGGAGACTGAAGTCATGGTTATAAATACAGAGCCAAAGTTGACAGGAGGAGGCTGGGGCATGGGCAGGACCAAGGCCAGCCTGGAAAGCCACGCCTCCTTTCCTGCATCCAGGTTGATCTCTTCCTGGACACAGAGATAAACTGAGGCCCAGAGAAGGGGGGGCTAGCCCAAGATCACACAGTCAGTGAGGGTCAGAGCTGGGCCTGTTTCACAAGGCTCCCGATGCTGAGTGGAAGCTGCTCTTCACTGCCACCCACTGTCCATGCTCACAGATGCCCCCTCACCCCGCCTCTGAGGGGTCAAACTGTGTTAGCCCCGTTAGCACCAGGGCATGCTATTATGAATCTGTTTTTACAATTAACTTCTACTGATAACATTTTTATCTGTTATCTATATTGGAATTCTCAAAAAATTCACTTGAGAAAGGGGTCTATGACTAAAATTTAGAAAATGACTAATTATATCTACCTCCTACTCTATTGGACCCCTTTTCACCTTGCAGAGAGGTCCAGCGGTATGCTGGAGCTGACCCATATTGACTCAAAAGTTGTTGTGCACATCACAGCCCAACTCTGCATTCAGCGACCTCATGTTGGTAGAACTTGAAATCTGCTACCAAAGTTGGCAAATGCTTCCACCCCTCTTCCACCCTCACCCCCAGAGAGCCAGTTGTTAAGAATTTACCAGCACACCACTGGTTCAGACCATGGCTTGTGAATCTTCACCACACTCATTTCCTGCCTGTTTGAACTTGAGCCAATTACTTTGCCTCTGTGAGCCTCTATTTTCTCATCTGTAAAATGAGAATCATAACCACCCCTGCATCATACAGCTTGTGCCCCTAAGGGCTTCGCACAGCAGTTTCCAAACCTGTCTGCACATTAGAATCACCTAGTGGTCTTTAACAATTTCCGAAGCCCGCAGACCAACTAAATCACAATCTCTGGAAGGAAGGACCCAGGCATCAGTATATTTTTTTAAAGCTTCCCAGGTGATTCCAATGTGCAGACAGGTTTGGGAACCATTGGCTCAGTATTTTGCCAGCCTCTTTGCAAGCCCATGGTAAATGTTGTCCAGGGACCACCGAAGGATGGAGGCAGAGCAGATTCCTCATCCCTGCTCCATTTTCCAAAAATAAATTTGTATGAAAAAAAAGTGTGTGTGTGTGTGTGTGTGTGTGTGTGTGTGTGTTTTGGTTGTTTCTGTTTAAAGGTCCGACCTAGCCTAAGGCATGCAGGAGGTGCTGCTTCTAGGAGGGGCGGGGGGCCCTTTAGCCTCTCTCCTCTGGAGCAGATGGGCCTCAGACTTAGAAACCCCCAGGAGACCTCACTTCATGTGGTACCCAGCTGGTCAGCCAGGGAACTGGAGGAGCCTCTGCGCTGGTCCCTCCCTCCCTTCCAAGAAAGCCAGGCTGACTTTTCTCGATCCGCAAGCTTACGGTCTCAAAGCTCGGCTCAGCCTGGGAGCCACCAGGAAGCTGGCTTGGAGGCTCCGATTAAGAACACAGCTATCAGGGTGCAGCTTGGGCCAAGGGCTTGGGGCCTCAGTCCAGCCTCTCCCTGGACAAGCAATAACAACACCCGGTGATCAAGTGATCATAATAGTGACAATTATTGGATTCTTCCTATGCCCCGGGACACGCCACAGCAAGCCCCTTGAAAGGCGATAAGGCATAGAGCTGTGCTGTCCAATTCAGTAGCCACATGTACTACTGAGCACTTGAAATGTGGCGAGTTGGAATTGAAATGTGTTGTAAATAAAGAATACACACCAGCTAGCAAAGACTTAGTACTAGAAAAGGAATGTAAAATGTCTCATTAATAACTTTTTTACATTTATTACATGTTAAAATGATACTATTTTTGGTTAAGCATGCTCTTAAAATTAATTTCACCTGTTTATCTTTTAACCTGTTTCTCTTTATTTTTGAAAGGCAGCTACTAGAAAATTTAAAGCTACCTATATATAATGTTTGCACTATACGTCACTGGATGGCACTGGCACAGAGGTGAGGAGGGCATGCTCTCTAGGGCTTTGAATTACATTCTGCCACTTATCAGGTGGGAAGCCTTGGGCAAGTTACAGAACACTCTGTACCTCAGTTTCCTCATCTGTAAAACAAGGGTGATAATAGTATCTACCTCACAGTGGCTGTGATGTGGATTTAAATGTGCCTGGCACCAAAAAAGCACTTAATAAATATCAGCTATCATGGGGCCATATGGCACTGGGCTAAGTGATTTCCTTGGATTATCGCAGGCCTCAAAAGGTGCTGAGCTCCCTGTCACAGGTGGTGAACAAACAGAGCCAGGGAAACCCCTTGACAGGCTGCTCTAAGGGGAGTCCAAAAACTGTATGGGTGGGAGGGCATGGGATGATATGGTCTTTGAAGATGGCTTCCAGCTGGCACAACATAATGCTGCCATCTGCCCCTTGTTTGGTGTACCCTAATCCTCCTTTTCCCACCTCGTCCTCCTTTCCCTTCCCAAGTTTGAGTTCAAGCCAACTGAAGAAAACTTAGAGGTGCCACTGGAAGCCAGTACCGTGCGGGACACTGTGGAGAAATGGAGGGAAATCAGAGGTGGCTCCTGCCTTCAAGTTGTCTAGTGTGGGCAGAGAGATATGAGTCAGAGGCTTGGATATCTGTGATGCCAGGTGGGAGGGGACAAGGGCCTTGAGGAGCTACTTAACCCCTGAGCCTCAATTTCCACATCTCTAAAAAGGGGCCAATGATAACACCACCTCCTAGGCAACATGAGGATTAAATAAGATGATGTGGGAGAAGCACTCAGCTCAAGAAGGGCTGCTCGTTATTCTAGTTCCACAAGGGTTGGCCCTGTGTGAGTTTTGCTCACCATTAATTCACTCAGCAAGTAGTTTTGAGCACACACTGTGAGGCAGGACTGCTCTGGTTGCTGGGACTGCAATGGTGACATGCACATACCTGGATTTGGAAGTGCTGGGAGCGGGGCAGGGTGGGGCAGGGAAGACAGGCAACAATCTAGTAGATGAATGAATAAGTCAGGCAGGTTTAGGAAATGAAAAGTGCTCTGAAGGGTGAGGGGGAGGGAGGAGGCTGTCACCTCCGGCCTAGTGCGGCAGTCACTGCATTTCCAGGACCTAGTGTTATGCCTGGCGTCTAGTAGGTGCTTAATAAACACATGGCGACCAGATCTCGAATGAGAAGCACTATGAGGTGGGTCCAAGAGTGGCACTGATTCTGCCTTGAAGCCTTCTCAGGGTGGGGAATCAGATAGTCCATCAATCACCTGACAGGCTGGGGAGGCAGAAGCCCTGGGTTGGAGGCCTGGATTCAAGTTGGAGTCAGGGTCCACCATCTCCTACGAGCCCAGGGACTTCAGAAAAGCCCTTTCCCCTCACATGCCTCAGTTTACCCTTCCATAAGGTGAAGGGAATAGGACAACATGCTTGCCAAGGGTTCTGCCGACTCTGGACAGTCTGTCTGAGACACTGTGCCCTGGCCCTGGTGGGCAGTGAGGTGGAGGTGGGAGCTGAGGCCACTCAGCATGCGGAGACCAGCTCTGGGGGTCATGCCCAGGCCTCCCTTGGGTCCCCTCATCTTCAGCACCACCTAGGGAAAGAGCCAGGAATCAGGAGACCCTGACTCAGAGCAGCCAGATGTTGGGACTGGGAGGGAAAAGCCCCCCATGATTCTTGGACCACCTTTCCCTCAGGGCCCCCGACTCGCTGGTTCGAGTTGGGCATCCCTTTTCTGTGGAGGTGAAATTTCCATCCTGGTAACTCCCCTGAATCACCCCCACCCCGACACACTGATCTGTATCCCAGACTCTGAGGATGCACAGAACAAGTCCATCCGTTTTCTACTCCATTCCTCAAGCTAAACCTTACCAGCGCCTTCAACTCTTCCACACAGGAAAACATTTTCAGGGTCCTCCCCAACCTCTGTCCTCAGCCCAGGCTCTCAGTTTCTCAGCAGTAAACTGACCACAACATTCCAGAAAAGCCAGACAAGCACAGTATGTGGCAAGATCATCACCTCCCTCATTCTGGATGTTCTACCTTTAATTAAAGCAGCCTCAGATCAGCTTAGCTTTTGTTTTTTCTTTCAACAGCTGCATCCCGGTGGATCACATCATGTTTGTGGTCCACAAAGACATAATTATGCCGCTGTACTTCCATGCGCTTCTCCCCCGTCCTGTACCAGTGCAGTTGGCACCTTGAGCCTAATGGGGAACCTGATATGTATTTTTGATAGTTTGGCCCCTTGCTGGCAAGGATCTCAGTAAGTGGTGGAGTCAGGGCTCAAGCCTATCAAAAAAGGATAATGCACGCACGCGCACACACACACACACACACACATGATGAACTAAAATAATGGCAGGGAAACCTGTTTTGTCAATAGTTAACCAAAGCTGTTATTAAGGACACGCAGGACACACTTGTTGAGGCAATGGCTGACAACAAATGTGAGGCTGTGCAATATGGGACAGATAAGGTGTGGGAGACAGAGGTTGGGGGCCCATGTCAGGGCACGTGTTTGGCAGAAGATGCTGAAAGAGACTGGAGAGCACCGAGCCTGACTTCGCCTCTCTTCTGCCCTCAGCACACACTACCCAAGCCAGCCCTGCTCCTTCTACTCTGTGGGGCCGTGGGCTGAGGAAGGGTGAAATCATGTGGCATGGTGAATCGGGGTGCTAATGCTGCCCCCAGGTCCCCTCAGGGGCAGTGTGGGGAGTGGCCAGCAAATGGGCTGTGCGCTCTGGGGGCCTGCTCAGGAGTAGCCACAGCACTCGGGAGTAGGTGTGGGCTCGGGTGAGCCTCAGTCTCTCCATCTGCAAGATGGGACTAAGAACTGTGCCTGCCTCATAGGGAGGTGAGGGTTTTATTTTGTTTTATTTTTGTTGTGGTAACATATAGACAACATAAAGTTTCCCATTTTAACCACTTCCGAGCACACAATTCAGGGGTGTTAATTATATTCACAATGTTGTACTTCCGTCACCACCATCCATGACCAAAACTTTTCACCACCCCAAACAGAAACTCTGTACCCATTAAGCATTACTCATAGGGTTGTCGTGAGGATGAGACTAGTTAATGTGAGCAAAGGACTTAGAACTGAGCCTGGCTTGTGGTAAGTGCTTATGCTGTGAGGGATGTGGCCTCTGTAAGCTGTGGGGGATGAAGTTGAGCTAGAAGAGGTCACAGAAGCCGTCCTGCCCTCCAGCTCTGAGGCTCCCTGCTGTGCCCGCGTATGTATGGATGCATTTCTCTGTGTGTGTCTATGTCTGTGCGTCTGTCTGTGTCCGTGGGTCTGTAACTCTGTGTGTGTCACTGTGTGTCTCTGTGTGTGTGTGGGTGAGGGTGTGCCTATGTCTGTGCGTCTCTCTGTGTCCGTGGGTCTGTAACTCTGTGTGTGTCACTGTGTGTCTCTGTGTGTGTGTGCATGTGCAGGTGGGGGTTGTGGGAGCCTCTGTCTGCAGAGCTGCTGGGAGTGGCCTCGGAGGTGGCTCTGCCAGACCAAACAACCCCAGCGTGCTCTGAGCGCCAGGCTTTTCTCTTGACTCTGTTTGCTTTCTTCCTTTCCTTTCCATCTCCCCTTTAACCCCTTCCTGCTTCCAGCAGAGCTACAGGGGAGGCCCTACCAGGGTAGGTACAGGGCCTATTCCCCTCCCCTGTTCCCACAAAGCTTCCTACCTTCTCACCTCCACCCCTCGTTGCCATGTTGACAACCTCCCTCAGACCCCTGCCCCTCTCTGAGCCTCAGTTTCCCCAGTTTCCTCATTTCTCTAAAGGTCCTCCAGGGGCAAACCAGACCCACCACTGTCATCAGTAATAATTCAGAGCACTGTTACCACCCGCCAGTCTGCCGGCCCATCATCCTGAGGCAGAATATTCCTCCAGGGTGTTTTTGCTAGTGTCCGTGGGCAAGATTTGAATCCAGCCCCTGCAGCTTCCCAAGAATGTGGCCGCCTGGCCTTGCTACCCTCTAGCCCTGTCTGGAGAGCAGAGGGACTGCTTGAGGAGAGCTACCTGGGAGGCAAAGGCCCCTGCTTACCCCAGGGCCGGGCCTCAGGTTGCTGGTTCCCACCTGGCTACAGCAGTATCTACTATGTATCTACTGAGTATCTACTATGTGCCAGGAGCTTTAGGTAGGCTCTTTAATCCCCACAGCAGCTCTCTAAAGTAGGTGCTGTTCCTGTCCCCATTTCACAAATGAAGAAACTGAGGCTCAAAGAGGTTAAGAACCTGCTTGAAGTGTGTGTGTGGGAGGAGGACTACACCCAGTCCTGGGAAAGAGTTGGTTCTCTTCTCTCATCTTAGGGCACATCACGCAGTCTTGGTTCTCCCCTATATAAAGTGATGATGACACTGCCTTCTTCAGTCAGCAGAGGGTTACTGATGGACCCGATACCTTTGAGCTGCTATTTATCAAGTGCCAGATGCAGTGTGTGCTAAGGCTCCTGTACCACCCTCTCGAGAATCTTCATGACAGCCCATCTTACAGATGAGGAAAGTGGAGCCGAGAGAGGGGCAGTGACCTGGCAAGGTCCCACAGCTGCAGCAGGAGCAGAGCACAGGTCCACCTGACTTCTTTTCTCCTTTTGCTTTTCTTCTGACCCAACAGCAAACTTCAGCTTTCCTTTGCCTGAAGTGCATATTATCACAAGAAAACACGGGTGTGACTCTGTAGATAAACGGCTTTGTCACCACTTCCACATTCTGCCTATAGCCAATCCAGGAAAAAGAAATCAAGGTGAAATCTAAGGAAGTGGAGCACCCAGGATGGCATTGCCAGTGGGTAAGTAAGTTGAACTAGAGTCCTCAGCCCCCACCTGAAGCATACTGCTTAGCCCACCAAGGGGTGACATATTTAAGCTGACCATGGCTATATGAAGAGTTTTATTTTCTAAATAAGAAAATTTCTTTCGGGAGAGGTTGATCTTTAAGCCCAGGTTCTCCCCACCAAGCAGAGCCACCTCCACTCCCTGGTTGGGCAGTCTTTCTATCATGATGCCCGTAAACCTGCCCAGGGGATCATAAAGCAGTTTCCTGTTTGCCCTTGGCCTTGGGAGTAGAAGCTGTGGTTCAATGGGTTAGACTGTGGGTCCCACAAGGCCACTGAGGGTCAGTAAGGATGTGATGAGTTCTGCAGGCAGGGACTGTGCCCTTGACCCTGCCCAGCTGCTTCCCCGGGGTTTGAAACAGCTGACCCAAGACCCCAAAAAACCTTGAGTGTGTGTGACTCTGTATGGCCCATCCCTGCTCCAGGAAGCCAAGCCCCAAAGCTCACAGGGTTCTGCACCCTCAGAGAAGGCAGCCTTCTAGAGACACAAGAACCCTCTAGAAGGGAGTGGATGCTGCTCCCTCCTAGGGCAGAGCCAGAGAATCGCTTCAGCCTCACTGGGGACAACCACCTAAGATCTGTGGGGATTCTGAGGCCCAGAGAAGGCAAGGAGGTTGCCCAAGGTCTCTCAGCAAGTTAGTGGCCCAGCCAGGATGGACCCTCCCCTGGGCATCTTCCTCTGAACCTGCTGCCTCCCGAAGAAGGGGCCATGAGTCCATCCCTGCCAAGGATGCTGTCCATCCTTGAGCCAATGTTTCATGTCATGTGCCCAAGGCAGGATGAGACACAAAATATGCATCCTGAAGTTCCACTGCCTGGAACAGAGCAGGGTCCTACTTGCCTAGAGAGTTGGGAATGAGGCCAGTCACCAATGAAGAGCCACACGTAAACAATTACCGACACAAACACTGACAGCAACAGCCAACCATGCAGGAAGGTAGGGTGAGGGGGCACGTCCTCAACAACAGCGGCCCTGACCAGACCAGGCTGAGCAGGGACCCCGCCCATGCACCCCTTCCTGGGTTGGCAGATAAAATTCAGCCAAGTGGCCATGGAGCTGGGACTGAATGGCAGGAAAGACCAAGGCCAGGGTGGTCCCTCGCCTGCCCACCCACCCCAGCAATTCAAAGCAGGGCTGAGGCCGGACAAAGTACTTGAAAATGCCAGCCAGGGAACAATCTCTTTCCCAAACTCCCTGCCTCTGACCTTGGGCACCCAGCCCCCACCTGGGATGGGCTGATCTTTTCCCCAGCTCTGCTAATTCCATCCCTGCCCCTTTCTATACAGCGCACACACACACACACACACACACACACACACACACACACACACACAATACGGTGGCAACCGGGCTTTTCGCTCAGCAATCACAGAATTATAAAGCTGCTAATCTGTGGAGGCCAAAACATGGCAAGATCATGTTTTTGGGGATCCTAGACAGCTAAAATTGATACTTGTGAGCACTTAAAATGGTAGCACGCTGCCATGTCTGGACAGGACCAGGGATCTACTAGTCCCCAATCTTCATTCACTTGGGAAGTTTATCTTTTTATTTAAATCCACTTGCTGGTTTGATGTGCTATTCATATATTTTCCCCTAAGGTAGGTAGGTGAAAATAACAAACAATACTTGCTAAAATAAAAGCAGGTTGTCCACGTGGCAGCATCCCCTGCTGCAGAGGTGTGCGCCTCACACTTTGGGAATCACCGACCCTGGACTAACCCTGTCCTTGTAGCTACAGAGGAACTGAGACCCCACAGCCACAGCAAAGCAGTGGCAGGGCCATTTCCAGAACCCAGACCCCAACTCTGGGCAAGCCTCATCCTTTAAGGGGAGAAGACTCAGGTCACCTGGGCCCTGGGGGCATCCCCATTTGCACATGGGGTGGCCTCTGTTTTTTTCTCCAAGGCTAAGCCATGTCCCAGTAATCCTCTGATCCCTTCCAGGCTGCTCAGCCCCCTCCACTGTCTCCCTGATGGCCGTGGGCAAGTGTGTCCCTGCCTCAGGCTTGATTTCCTCACTTTCCGGGGCTACAGTGAAGATGTCAAGCTCCTGGAGGAGAGCTCTCTGAAAAAGATGAAAGGAGACATGAAAGAAGGGACTGTTACCACCCCCTTTCTCCAGGTCTCAGCCTTTCCCTCTGGGCCAGTGGGAGGGGGTTGTGCAGGCATGGGAAGACTGACCTGGGCTGGAGGAAGAAGAAGAGAGGGTGGTGGGCACAGCTGGAGAGCTCCTCACCCCAGAGGACCCATCCCGGAGGCGGCCAGCAGGCTCCCAGGCCTGGGCTCAGGTCACAGGAGGCCAAAGGGGAGGCCGACTCAGCCCGTGAGCAGGGACGCTCCACCCACCTGCCACACACATGCAGGCAGGCAGGCAGACAATACTGTGTTCACTGTCCCCGTGCTACAGACCAACCCGCAAAATACATACACACATCCACAGGCCCGTGGGGAATACTCAGAAACACACTCTGCCATGTGCCCGGGCATGTGTGTTGGTGTCGATGGACACCGAAGACACGGATACTCACCTAGTCACCACCCATCGTGTGTGCAATCAGACCCTCTGTGGGCAGGCCAGTGTGCATACCCTGGAACGCACAAACTCCAAACTCCAGCCAGCGTGCATGCTCAGACACACATACACACAGTCTCATCCATGCAACTTGCACACATGCACACACACGGACCGCAGACATTCACTCACACTCTTTGACCCGCTCTCGCCATCGCCGATGCACACTGCCCCAACCCTTTCTCCGCAGCCCCCTCACCCACCCCCACCCGGGGCACACAGCAGGGCCAGCCTGCATCTTTCCTCCCCCAAAGTCCCAAGCCCCAGGCTTGGCGGCGTCTCTGTCCCACGGCCTGGGAGACACATGTGGTTTCAGTTAGCAGCAAAGCGGGCATTTCCGTCCCAGACAGCTGGGCCCTGCCAGGGCCCTGGCCCCAAGACGGGCCACCTCGGCTCCCACTCCTCCACTGCCCATCTCAGGGACTGAGGAGGCCCCTCTCCCCTGGAAGAGTCTGCTCTCCTTTTCCGCTGTCTCCCCCTCACCTGAAGCCAGATGCCACACCCACAGCTCAGGGACCCGCTGTGCCTGGGCCTCTGTCCCTGGCTGCCCAGCTGCCCGCCGCCTGCCCGCCTGCCTCCTCACTCTCGCTGGCTGTGTCTCGGAGAAGGCTGAGCGGGATGGGAGGAGGGCAGGGTGTCAGGGGGGCGGGAGGGAGGGAGGGGAGGGGGCGTGTGGAAATGAAACTTTAATAACAGAGCCCCTTTTGTTTCTGAGCATATGGGATATTTCATACATACTGAAGACATTAGCCGTCTATATTTTTAAGGGCTCGGGCTAAAGGATGAATAAATACAGCCCATATTCCGCTCAGCAAACACACACATGCAGAGTGCTGACTTCTGGAGCATTTCAAAACCCAAAGAAAAAGCCCCCAGTGACACAGGACACTTAAAAATAAATATGTTTCCAAGACTTCAGGCTCGCCTTGCCCCCTCTTGCAGCCACCTGAGGCCTTGGTGCTCCTTCTCGCCCCCCACACTGCCCCCACCCCTGCACTTTCTGCTCCATAGCAAGAAAGCAAGTCCCTGGAATCCAGCCCCCAACCCCAGTTCTCTTTCCCAGGACCCCCAGCCCCCCACCAGGATCCCAGAGTGTCAGAGTTCCAAAAGAACTTGGAAATCTTTGCCTTTCTCACTTCAGAGAAAAGGGGACCAAGGCCCAGAAAGGAGCAGGAACTTGCCTGAGGTCACACAGCAAACCAGCATCTTAGGTCAAAGGGTGGTGCCTTCTTCTTTCAACAGGAGGGATCCCCCCACTTCCCTACTTCAAGGTTGGAGGTCGGAAGACCCCAGAGCCCCAGAGGGAGGGTCAGTGTGTGAGCTGGGAGAGTCGCCTGCCTTTCTCAATAAAGATTGTTGCTCTGAGGACACCCCCCACCCCACTGGGCACCCATCCAGGAGAGACAACGTCAGCAGGGCTGGGAACTGGGCTGGCCCCAGGAAATCCCCTTCAGGCAGGCAGATCCCAACAGGCCTGGAGGCCTCAGGTACAGGAGCCTCCCTCCCTGACAGCTCAGCTGCCAGTCCTTCATGTCCTGCATCTCTCCTCCAAGAGGAGAAACAGGCCCAGAGAGAGCTGGGCCTTGGCCAAAGTCACACAGCAGATGATGGCAGAGGGGGCAAGTAAGCATGGATCTTCAGATCCATTCTGCTGAGCTGTCCCCCAGCTCCCTCCAGGCTGAGGTCCTTTACTTCTGGTCTACACAGTCCCCACCCCCCACCAATGGGAGAAGGGGTGGCCACAGCTCCCCACTCCTGATAGAATTCAGCCACCTCACCCTCCAATGACTGCCTAACCTCCACTTAGTTGAGTAGTTAGCACAGTGCCTGACACATGAGTGTCACAATTAATGTGAATATTTCTTATGATGACAATGCCTGAGTTCCTACTAGGCACCAAGCCTCACTCCAGGCAATGTACCAGTTACCATGAGACAAGCCCACACCCTCCTGGAACTCACAGTAGAGAAAGAGCCTCCATATTCACAGGTATCTTCTCACGGACTCCTCAACCCTCCACCTTGAAGTGGCTTCCATGGTCATCCCCATTTGGGGGAAACTGAGGCTCAGATGCTTCTCCCAGCCACCCTGGTGATAAGTAACAGGGCTGGGCCTCCATCCAGGATCTTCTGACTCGAGAACTGGCCAGGAAGAACACGCCCAAGTGCTCCTTGAAAAAGGGGCATTGGCCTCGCCCTGCCACTAATGAGCTGTGTGAGCTCCCTTCTCTAGGGATACAGATTTTTTCATCTGTGAAATGGAGATAACCGTGTCATTGAATTCTGCAGACCACATGATGGGAAGGATGTGAAAGGGCGCTGCCAAGTACATGGTGATTTCCCTGCCTGGTCTTCCATGTTGGGGCTCACGGCATTAGGTCCTGTCTGGGATCCCACAGGCCCTACCTGGCCTTCTTGCTCTGGGTGTAGCCTGTGTCAGCCCCCAGAGTCAGCTTCCGGAAGAAGCTCTTTCGTCTCATTAGCCCCACAGTGAACTCAAAGCAGTTCCGCCTCACCCCAGGGGTTCCAAAGAGTTAGAGGGACGTTCAAGACCCCTGTGAGCCTGGTCCCACCGGAACCTCCCGGATCTTCTATGCCTTCAGCCTGCTGTCCTTGGGCTACCTAGAAGCCCCCCATTGCCTCCTCACCCATGGCCCGCCCATCCCTTCCTCATCTAGCATCGGCTTCCTGATGAGGAAAGTCCATGAGCCACAGTGCATAGACGCCTTTACTGGTGGCAGCTCAAAGGCCTTTTTAGAAGGGGGGCTCCTTGGGAGTTCTTGGTTTCTGCATTAGGAGGATTTCCAGGTAAGTCTTGTTGCTAATTATTTAATAAAATAATAATAAATCTGCCATTTGTGGAGCATTTACTCTCTACCAGTGCTGTGCTCCGTGTTACACATACGTTGTTCCATTCATTCCTCAACCCGTGAGGCTGTTAGGGGGACTAAACTGTTTGCCGAAAGCCCCCCAGCCCAGACCTGGCAGAGCTGGTATTCAAACGCGGTCTGCTGGCTGGAGCCCATGCTCTGCACCACGGCACACACAGCCTCCTCTGTCGGTGTTTTTATCCCAGTGACAGCATAAGCCCCTGGGGCAGGGAGATCCTGCCTCAGACTTTCCATTTTCCGCACAGCAGAGCAGAGCACAGGGCCTTGTTCTTAATTGGCAGTAGTGAGTATTTGCTGCGTTGAACCCTCGCACAGTCCTGGTTAGGTTCTCGGGTGGAAGGCTGTAGTGTTTAAGTGTGAAGGTGTGTGCACGGCTGCCCCGGCCTGGCCAGCCCTGCCCGGCCGATGTGGCGCCCGTGACCAGGGTGTAGAGGGCAGTGGGCCTTCTCAGGCTTGACCCCCAGCGCCCTCGGGCATGGCAGTTTCACTTGCTCTGGTTGCGACCTGGGTTGGATTACCAGTCCTCGCTTGTCTCTGGCTTCTGGGAGATGACCGTGTGGATGGTGAACTTAGTGCAGACACAGGGTCAGCACAGCGCCTGGCAGCCCGGAACTCCCGGGCGCGGGATCCTCCTGTGTGTGTTGATGGCAAAAGGCGTGGGAGCAGCGGAAAGGCGCAGTGTCTGGGAAAGCAGTCTTGAAGCCGCAAAGAAGAGGTGTTAAGTGGAGACTTGAAGAAAGAGTAAACCCCAAAGCCTACTGTCCCCCACTAGCCAACTTAGCAGGAGCCACAGGAAGCCACCAGAGCTTATCTCGAGTCTGCATGGTGACACACTAAGACGGAGCACTAGGCTTCTGAACTCTCACTGCCACAACCTCGGGAGTAAGCACCAGTCTTTACCAGCCAGGCTCCTCTCACGAGGGGTTCCCACCCCTCACGGATTCTGGTGGCCGGGCCGGCAGATGTAGAATTTGTTCACTCTCTCCCCTCACCCTCCAGCCTCTATGCCCTGATTCAGGTCTTGATTGAATGGGTGGCCTAGGACCAGGCAGGAGGTGGCAGCCCCTTCCAGGTCCCCTCCCCCTTGTCCAGCAGGACACTGCTCAGGGGGGCCCGTCTCCCCAGGGGGCTCAGGAAGGCACTCCTGCCCAGGAGAAGGGTGGTTCACAGGCCCAGAGACCCTCATCTCCGGCAGAGCAACCTTCACCAGGGCCCCCTCTGACACATGAGCCGTCCTGATCAGATCACCGGTAATTGAGTTGCTTTGGGGGGTAAATTCCATCCAGATGTGGCGGGTGGAGTGGACTTCCTGAGCAGAGCAGGGGCGGGTACTGGTACGTGGGAGCCATGCAGCCAACTCGCTCAAGTACCTGGGAGGCCTGGGATAGAACATCGTCCTCTGAAAGCCAGGGGTAGAATTTCAGGGCCAGGACATCTGAGTCCTGCTCCATTAGTGGGCAGATGGGGGAACTGAGGCCTAGAGAGAAGGGACAGATCTAATGGTGAGCTGGTGGATTTGTGGGGTCAGGATCCCCGATCATCTGGCTGGCCAGATCTCTTAATTTGGGGGTTTTTAGATGGAAGTAGGCAGGGTAACCCCCTCCCACAGAAATTCCCATCAGGCCTCAGATTAGGAGGTCAGGAGTAGGGGTCAGGGAGGAAGAAATCTGCATTTGGGGGAGGCTTTAATCACCTCCAGCTTAAACCCCCAAACCACAGAAAGCTCTGAGTTCTTTTGCAGGGATCGTGGGGGCAGGAGGAGAGGACTCCAAGGGCATGCCCATAAACAACACGTGCCCCCACTCGCCCTTGCACAGCCATGGGAGAGCCTGTGGCCTAGGCCGCTTTTCCCAGGGGAGGCCCCTGCACACTTCTCTCTTGACCTCCTCTGGGCCACATACCTTCCTGGCTCCTTTGGGCTGAGTTACTGGA
>JAQZBX010013347.1:19516-40089 GCA_029593785.1 Cabassous unicinctus | reverse complement strand
CTAATTTATTTATTTTTACATTCAGACACTCTTCAGGATTTCCAATCTCATAAGTAGCATGTAAACAATTTTTTTGTTCTAAATCCAGCAGGGTTTAGTGATAGGTGTAAAGAAGTTTTGTCATTGTCTTCTGATAATAAAGAATTTGTATGTTCTGCAAATTACACTTGTATATATGATTGACACTATAGGGACTATTCTACATATTATTTATATAAAAAGAATAGAAAATAGAAAAGGAGATAGATGTTTTGGTAAGCAGATATCTTCTGTTAGAAATGTAGAGTACTAAAATGTGTTGAATATCATGGACACTGATACTGTGCAAAAAGCATAATCACCATAGAAGACAGTTTTATGTATGATAAGGAAATCACTTGAAAAAAGAGCTGTTTTCAGAGTCTTCGATGTACCAATTAGTTTTACAAAGCTTTGTTCATGTTAATCTAACTGAATATGGTCAATTACCTGTGTACCTTTTTTATACTCATCTTTGAATGATGCATATTATTAGCAGAGTTGATGTTGGTGACTGAGACAATAGTATTTCTTCTGTGATCAGAGCCCATTCAGTCCTGTGCTCTTACTATAGCATCTAGCTTCCACAACAAGGCTCAATTTCATAATAAGGTGTTGGCTAGAAAAGGTAAAATTATATTTGCATTTTCTTTTTACTAAGGAAAGTGTTATGTGCTTTAAGGGTTGGACATTCAACTTTTGGAACAGCTTGATAATAATGTATTGGATAACCAATTTTCCTACTGTCTTAAATAATTTTGAGGAAGTCAAGCAAAAAAAATTGCATCTGAATAACTGAAACTTTGAATTTCTATCAAATGCCCTTTAATTCAGTATATATTATATGTCAAACATTGAAATGAAAAATGCTTAGTTTTGCTGAGTCTATTATTTGGTTTTTGTTTTGTTGTTTTGTTTTGTTTTTGGTAACCAAGTTTAAAGATAGTTACTGAAATACCAAAATATCTAGTCTCTTTTATTAATGCTTAACAGCTTTTGTGTGATCTATACAGAAACGTCAAAGTCTACAATACACAGGTCCCAAGGGAGTCAGCTGCCTTTTGACTTCCTAATTCAGAAAGAGCCCTACTTATTCTACTGTAGGACATAGCTACGAGGGAAAATGGAGAGTCAGTCAGTCAGCCAGTATTTCTTGATTACCTGCCAAGATCTAGCTTCTATTAAAAAATACAAAGATTTATGGGATATAGTTTCTGCCCTAATGGAGAAATATGTGCCTGGTGTTCTAAATTAGAAGTTAGAATGTGTTTTTCTATAAGAAAACATAAAGTATGGTTTGATAGAAATGCTGCATATTAATACATTAGAGACAAAATGGTTTAAGTAGACCTGTGTGGGCTGGTCTGGGAGCTTAGCCACTATTTATAACACTGATTCCATGAGAAAGTGTATTCAGAGTTTCCAGGTAGTACGTTTACAACAATCTTCATGAATGAATGAATGTGTGAAATAAAAATTAATTAAAATTAAAAATTAATGACAGCAATTTTCTTAATCTTCCACCTCTTTCCCTTCTTCCTTGTCTCACATATCTTTGTATCCTTTTCTTGTATTTTCTACTTTTCTTAACTTCTAATCCTTCCTGATTTTTTTTCCCTCTGAACACCAGTGCTTCATCGTTCCTATTTTCCCTTGCTCTGTGACTTCCTTCTTCTGTAAGTCCTGTGTGGTCAGATTTCCCCTGTAAGTTTCTAGAGCACCATGGCTAAGCTGGAGAAAAAGGGTCCTTAAGAATTCCTCTCTATACGTATCATATATTGCAATGTATAATATGGATAGAAATAGCTCTTGAAAATAGAACTTTTAAGAATGTTATAATTGATCCCTCTGCCTCTTGCTGTTAAGTGTAACTTTTTAATTACATAATAATTATTGCTGCAAATTTTCCCTTACTCACATAAGAGATTCACTCAAACAGCTGCATAAATGAACTGTTCATAGTGGAAAGTGGACCTTGGAATTATTTTCCAGCCAAAAAGATCTCATATGGTTTTTTTTTTTCTTTCTTTTTTTTAAATGTTTATATCTTAATTACTATGACTGCAGGAAATGAAAACCAAAAACTTCAAATGTAGTATTTATAGTTTAAATTCCTTGATTTTACTTTGTGGCTACTTTTATACATCCCCCATTTAAAAATTTTTTTAATTATATAGATTTACAGAAAAATTGCAAAAAATAGCATTCCCATATACCCCCCGTATTGTTGACACTTTACATCAGTGTAGTAACTTTGTTACAATTGATGTAAGAATATTAAAATTGTACTATTAACTATAGTCTGTAGTTTACACTAGATATATTTCCCCCCATATACCACCCTTTTATTATCACCCTGCACCAGTCTGGTACATTTGTCACAATCCATGAAAGAACATTTTTACATTTGTACTATTACCACATGTTTTTCTTATGATTACAGTAATGTCTTTTATCATGATTTTATCATGATTTGTGTGAGAATTATACTGTAATCAGAATAATGACTTAGTTATTTTTGGATAGGCATGTAACAATAAGTGCTAGTCTCTAAGTTTAAATAGACTTTCAGTGAATATTGTTATAAATGGAAAAGTAATGCTTTGTTCATCTTTACATCCATTAACCCTGTAAAATTTTTTTCTCAGGTTCCTGTCTGCATAGTCCATTGTGTAACAAATGTGTCCAAATCTCACCATTCTTTAACACAAACTAAAGTGACATTAAAACATGTAGGGAAGTGGCTGTAGCTCAGTGGTTGAGCGAATGCTTCCCATGTACGAGGTCCTGGGTTCAATCCCCAGTATCTCCTAGAAACAAAAAAACAAAACAAAAAGTACCCATATATATTCATGTGTATGTCAGTTAGCATTAGAGTCAGCTATGTATAATAGAAAAGCCAAGATAACAGTGGTTTAAACATGAAAGAATGTTTTCCTCTCCACATAAAAAAAGAGTATGGGGTTGTATGGCATTGAGGGGCAGAGGATCTTTCTGGTTTTCAGCTTTTGCCATCCTTAGTTATTTCCATCCTCAAGGATTCCTCTTGATCCAAGAAAACTTCAGAGCTCAAGACATGTAAGCATCAGAAAAGAAAGAGGGGGAAAAAACAAAAAGCTGTTCTACCCAGTAATTTCTGCTGTGTTCCATTATTCAACCTCGGTCACATGGCTAAACCTAGCTGCACATGGAAACTAGAAATAGTCTTTTAATTGGGCATATTGCTGCCCGAAATAAATTGCTATTCTGTTATTAAGGAATAGGAGAAGAATAGTAACAGGGCAGGCAGTGTCTAGCAGTGTCTTCCACAATATGTGATCTTTTTTTTCCCCTGAATATAAAAGTAATAAATGTATATTGTAACTTATATATATGTATTTATTTGTAGTTATAATGTAGAAACTGAAAGTTCCTTATATTCCCACCTCCCTGGGATATCTATAAATAGCTTATTATACATGCCTCCATACTTCTTTTAGTATATATAGATATCAGTGTATGTAATTTGCAAAAACAGGGTTATTCTATTTATACCTATACACACACACATATATATATATACATGTGATGCTGTTAGTAAATTTTTTCGTTTTTGTTGTAGATGTTATTCCATGTCGGTAAACGTAGACTTGCTGCTTCTGAACATTATTCTATGGATGTATTCATTCATTCATCCTTTTATTTAGTGAATATTTTTTAACACCTATGATAGGCCAAGTAAATTTATTTATACAATCCTCTATTGGTAGAAATTTAGGTCGTTTTGTTTTGTTTCTATTATAACAATGCTGGGTTAAATATCTTTATACTGTCCCTGGACATTTTTGCAGGAGGTTCTATAAAATACAATGAAAAAAAGTATCAGTGTTTTATGTTTTAAAAGGTACCACTAGCCCAGTCTTTCTCAACATTGGCACAGTTGACATTTTGCGCCAGATAATTCTTTGTTGCGGGGGCTGGGGGTGGGGTGGGGAGGTGTTGTCCTGTGCATTGTAGGATGTTTTAGCAGCATCCCTGACCTCTCCCCACCCCCCACTTGTGACAACCAAAAGTGTCTCCAGCCATTGCCAAATGTCCCCTGGCAGCACAAAATCATTCTGGGTTGAAAGCCACTGCACTAGTCCTTCTCTCTCTTTCCCTCTTGTCTGCACATAGGGACAGCCTGATGTGAGGTATCAGAGCCCAAGTTGTGTGAAGGAATGTCCACATCGGGAAGCAGTCTAGTGTGGGATTTTGGAGGTCAGGTGGGGTAAGGAGAACAGCCACGAGGGGTGAAGACTTAGTGTGGGATGTCAGAGCCCAAGAAGGATTAGGAGGGTGTCCAGGTGTGGGGGCAGCCTGGTGTGAGGTGTTCTTAGCCTGAGCAGGGTGAAGGGGTTATCCATGGAGCAGGTAAGAGGTACAGATAGTATCTCAAGCCACTCTAGTACAAAAAAGAGTGTTCTACGTTTCTATAACTAAAGACCATTTAGGGTGGTTTCCAAGCATTAGAGCTTGATCCCTATGGAGATCCATTCCTGACTTGGTGATTTAATACTTATTACAGCATATAATTAGGGATTTATTGGCTGACACTGTTTTAATTGTTTTAATGGTAGGAAGGCAGGGTGAATTCCAGTTTGTAAGTCTCATAATAGACTAGCAAAGTAGTATGTTCCAAATTATTTATTATAAAATTACCAGCACAACTAAATAACCTGTGTTTCCTAGGGAGGGGGCTAAAAAGGGACTTCCACCAGAGAATATAGATAGCATTGTGTGAAGGAATGTGAACTTCAAGTTAAACTTTCATTGGAATCTTGGGTCTCACATTAACAACTATGTGCTTTCAGGCACAGTTACTTAGTTTTGCTAAGACTCAGCTTGCTCATTTGTAAAAGTGGGATAATATTAGCTACCTGTTAAAGCATTTATTAGAGCAAATGAGATGAGCTTCTGGGTCTGGAGGAGACTATCTCTCCTCACATCTTCCCCAATAGCCATAAGACCAAAAAGGGATACACACATATCATATATAACCCACACCTTCAGCATTATTACAAGATAGACATTATTATGAATTTTAAATTTCCTTTAAGTAGAGAAATAAACTACAAATTGGAACAACTCCTCCTGCAGCTATAAGCCTGTTAGTGTGGATGAGGGAGTCTTAGCCGTAGGGAAGGTGAATAAAGTAAGAAGAACCAGTACAGCATTGCTCCTGGGAGAGAAAGAAGAAAAAAAGATTGCTTTCCCTGGAGGCATGGCATTGAAAGGAAAGAAGGAAAGGAGAAAATTAAGGGACTTGGGGAAACAAGGCACACCAACCTCATACCCTCGCTACCACCATAGCAACATCATCCATTAAAGGAGCTGCTATTTCCTGTTCTGCAGAATAACATGCAGAAGCAGACCGTCTTGAACTAAGAACCCAAAATATATATGGAAAGATAAAATAAAACAAAGACAAAGAATAAAAAATAAAACAAAATATATATAAAACTAGAAGTAGAAATACAAAATCTGAGAACAGAATTGGACAAGAGAAAGAAGAAATATAAGATCTGATTGAACTTCAGGAAAGAAATGGAAGAAAAAGACAAAGACTTCTCAGAAATGTAGAATGCATTAATTATTGCAAGGTCCCCAAGGGAGAACTGACTGAAATAAAAATCTAATAAAGATTTACTCTAACAAACGCGTTGATGAAAGGAAGGAAAACAACCAAGAGAATGAAAATGAGATTCAGAAAGAAGTAAAAAAAAGAGAGAAAATGGTTGAAATGTAATACAAGCAAAAGAAGTTCAATATACTTAAAATTCGAGTCCTTGAAAAAGAAAAAACAGTGGAACAGAACTAATTATTAAACCATAATCCAAGAAAACTTCAGAAATAAAAGAAGACTGAAAGCAACATACTAAAAGGGCCAACCTTGGATAGATTGGTCCAGAACATCAACTCTGAGACATATCCTAGTTAAAATTATCATAGGTTAAAAAGACAAAAATTTTTTTTTCATGGTGTAGTTGGGGGGGGGGCCTCGAATTACAAATAAATGAAAATTAAGATTACATCAGACTTCTCAAGAGCAATATACGAAGTAAGGCTACTTTGTACTATTTTCTTAAAACTCAAGAAAAGTGGAACTTAGCCATGGTAGATTGAATTGTGTACCCCAGTTTGAACATGTTCTTAATCTTGGTTTACATTCTGGTGGGTATTAGACCCATTGTAAATAAGATCTTTTCAAGATGTTACTTCAGTTAAGGTATGGCCCAACCTAATGAGGTTGGGTTTTAATCCAGATTGCTGGAGTCCTTTATAAGCAGAGTGAAAGTAGAGACAGAAGTCATGGGTAGTATCCAAAAAGCTAGAAGTCTTCAGAACTGGAACGCAGAGAAAGAAGAAAACACCGCCATGTACATTGCTATGTGACAGAAAAGCCAAGGACCATGGATCATGGGCATTCAGCCCCAGAGCACACCACAGTCTTCTTTGGAGAAAGCACTGCCTTGCTAACACCTCAGCTTTGGACTTCTAGCCTCAAAACTGTCAGCCAATTAATTCCCATTGTTTGAGCCAACGCATGTTTGTTTTAGCATCTAGGAAAGTGAAACACTAGCCAAGCTGTCCTTCAAGTATCAGAGCTATAGATAAACAGCTTGGACATGCAAAAATTTAGAAAATACTTGAAGCCGTAAACTCTTCTTGGGAAATCTACTAGAGTAAGGGAAGATTGGGGAAACTTTGACCAAAGGACTAAGCATGACAATTTAATACATTTAATAGTAGATCCAAGACTAAAACATAAGACTGAAACTAATGTGTGTAATTGTAATGTTTTGGCAGAGTAGAATAAAACTAAAACTAAGTGGATGGAGAGAGAAAGGGAAAAACAGAATAAGATCATTCTCTATTGTATAGGTAATAGGTGGGAGTTATAGGATACCATTTAAAATTGACAGTCTGATAGTAAACATTTAAGAAAAAGGAAGATTTAGGGCTCTAACATATTCTTACACTCTGTCCTTTGCTTATTCAAGAAAAAGAAAAGATTCATAAATAATATAAGAAACAAAAGGGGAAATAATTATTGCTACAAAGAATATTTAAAAATATGAGATTATCTTGCATATACTTTTACAAATAAATTTGAAACCTAGATGCAGTGGGTAATTTCTTAGGAAAATGCCATCTATCAAAGTTGACCCCAGTAGAGGTAGAAAGTTTAAAAAGACCAATTTGCATAGAAATAATAGAGGAATTTATCAAGCAAATGACCCCACAAAAAAGGATTAGACCCAAGTGGTTTCACAGGGGAAATCTATTAAACCTTTGGCGTATAGGTTGGTCATGATGCTACTAAAATTGTTTCAGGACATAAAAAATGAAAGAAAATTTCCAAATCCTTTTTATGAAGCAAGTATAACTTTAATATCACAATCTGATAATAATCACATATAAAAAATTTTTTAAATTACAGACTTATTATAATTCTTAAGAAAATTGATGTAAAATATCCTAAATAAAACTTAGTGGACTCCAAAACAACATTAAGAAAATTATGTACCATGGATTCAATGGGGTTAATACCTAGAAATGCAAGGATAATTCAATATTAGAAAGCCTATTAATAGAGTTCACGATTTCAGTAGGTCTAAGGAGAAATAATTATACTTCTGAAAAGCCTATGACAAAATTCACTCATTCTTAATTAAAACTCTCAAAGATAGGAATAGAGCAATGCTTATTTAACATGATTTTACGTTATATTATTCTGTATATTCACGTATCAAAACAACCTAGACCATACATCTTACTTAATGGTAAGGTACTTAAAAGACATTCTTACTAAGGTCAAGAACAAGTATGTCCATTTTCTCCACATTATTTAACAGGAGAAAACAATTAGAGCAGGGGTTTTTAACCTTTTTTGTTCCACGGACCGCCCCCCCCTTGCCACTCAGGTGAAATGAATACTACTGTAATTTATTTATTGCATACATTCATAAGTGAAGGAAATGCTAGATTTCAGTTAGAGGTCAGAGAAAACTAAAGATAAGTTGATTTTTTTCAGTTCAAGCTCACGGATGCCCTGAAATCTTTCCATCAACTTCTGTGAACAGCTGGAAGATTAAGTCTCTGGGACATATATTTAATGGGTATAGTGCTAATTATAGGTTCAAATAAATGGGAGACCTCTTATTGGACTCCTTTATAAGTAGAATAAAATTCAGATAGAAAGCCACAGGAAGCAAGAAGCTGAACATCAGTGGAACCCGGGAGAAAAGGAAGAGACCAGGAGACACCACCATGTGACAAGCTAAGGACCAAGGGTCACCAGCAGCCAGCCCCAGAACACCACAGTTCCGGAAGAAAGTGTCACCTTGGTTTGGACTTTTCCCAAGCCTCAAATCATGAGAGGATAAATTCCTATTGTTTAACCTTACTCATTTCGTGGTATTTGCTTGAGCAGCCTAGGAAACTAAAATACCCTATGTCTAAAACTCCACTCATAAGTATATACATACTTATATTCCAACCAAAGTATATACATATAGCATTGAGTTTATTTAGCTATATGGAGAAGATATTCTCAGCTGTAAGAATGATAAACTCCAAGTAGGTTACTAATAGAAGTTGTAGAATCTTAATTTTTTAAGAGTGATATTGTTCACCATCACTCTGCTGAATGAGCTAGACCAGCCGCCCTACTATTCCCCTCCCCCTTTTTTTTTAATTAAAGAAGTGAGTTTACAAAATAAATCATGCATGACGTACAAGATTCCCATACATCACCCCACCACCAACACCTTGCATTGTTGTGGAACATTTGTTATAAATGATGAAAGAACATCATCAAAATACTACTGCTAACTATAGTTCATAGGTTACATTTGGTGTATTGTCCCCAAAAACCACCCTATTGTTAACACCATGTATTGTATATATGGCAATTCATTATATTAGCAAGGCTGTGGGGAAACCTGCACTCATATATTGTTGGTGGGAATACAAAATATTATAATCTCGAGGGGAATTTGTAGAAGAATGTTCTCTTATTTGTACTGTTAGCGAGAGTCCATTTTCCACCATGGGGTTTACTGTGTCTTACAGTCTCATGCCTTGTATAGTCCATCCATGGTGTACACTCAGTGGCTCTCAGTTTCATCACAGAATTGGGCTGTCATCCCCTCACTTAATTTTAGAATGCTTTCATACTCCAAAAGGAAAAATGCCATACCCCCTTGTACCTCCTTATTCTTGACCCTTAGCATTGATATAGTACCTTCTTCATCATTGATGCAAAAATATTACACTATTACTGTTATCTATAGTACATAAGTTACATTAGTTTTATTTTTTCCATTTTTCCCAATTTTTTGAGAGCTTTATTTTGTGGAATGCCACAAAATCCAAATCTGATTTCTTCAGAGTATTTGAATCTACTGTATATTTGTTACAGTTTGCTCCTCTTTCTAAGAGGATGTATCAGACTCAGCCATGGCCCTTAACTTAAAACCTCTTTTTTTTTTTTTTTTTTTTAAGGTTTTAAATGGCTTCTTATGTCCATGCCAATATAGCAGTTTTGTTATATGTGAAAACACAAAAGAAATAAGAGGTGACTTAATTGGTACTATTTACATTTAGTATTGATTTAATTTTAGTCATAGTTCTTTCTACAGTATGTCCCGTAAATTTTGTAAATATCAAAAGTTTTCTGCAGCTTGATGAAGGGAGGCATGAGGACATTGAGGGAAGAAGATGTTAAAAAACTGATTGGAAAGAAATATAACTATTCTCCCTCTCTGTTTTCCTAACTCTGTTTTCTTGCCAAGGAACTCCACTAAAAACAACTCTTAAAAAGCACTCTGGCCCAAGCTGTGTACCGAATGGAGTAGTATTTTTTTTTTATGACCTAAGGGCAAAAAAAATATCTAGGAAAACCGAGGGGGAAAAGGAGCAGTGAGGAGATAACACACCTACCAGATACTAAAACATTAAAAAGCTTCAATTAAAGCAGTGAAATGCTGACATAGGACTAGACTGACTAAATAGAACAGAATAGGAATAGACAACCACATGTAAAGGATTTTAAAACTATTTCTAAAGAACAGTTTTAGGTTTAGAGAAAAATTGTACGAAAGTACAGAATTCCCACATTATTACCACTACCACCCCCCTACCACACACACAGTTTCATCTATTAATATCTTGCTTTAGTGTGATACATTTGTTACAATTCCTGAACTAATACTAGTACACTATTTTTAATTAAAGTCTGTATTCGTACCTAGGGTTCACTCTCTGTATACTGAGTTTAGAAAAGTGCATAATGTTATATCCGCCATTACAGTATCATACAGAATAGTTTCACTGCCCTAAAAATGCTCTGTGTGCCACCCGTTCATCCCTACCCCCCTTTCCCTTGCCAACCACATGATCTTTTTACTGCCTCTATAGTTTTGCCTTTACCAGAATGTGATATAGTTAGAATCATATTGTTGGATAGCCTTTTCAGACTGGCTTCTTTCACATAGCATTTGATGACCCATGACTTTTCGTGGTTTGATAGGCCATTTCTTTTTATTGCTGAATAATATTCCATTGTGTGGATTTGCCACAGTTTACTCATTCACCTATTGAAGGACATCTTGTTTGCTTCCAATTTTTGGCAGTTAGGAATAATATAATGCTATAATGCTATCAATACTTGCGTGCATTTTTTATGTGGGCATTAGTTTTCAGCTCATCTGGGTAAATACTTAGGGAGTGAGATTGTTGAATGGAATGGTAAGCCTGTGTTTAACTTTGTAAGAAATTGCCCATCTTCCAAAGTAGCTATACCATTTTGCATTCCCACCAGGATTTTAATATAGAACAAGCAGCATCTCAAATTGGGGTAAGGGACCTTGTTGGGAAGGCGAGAGGAGGAGATAGGTTATTTGATAAATTATATTGAGACAATTTGATGGTCATCTGGAAGAAATTAAACATGATCCATAACTTATACCATATAATAAGAAATTCCATATCAAATATTTCCTGTTTTTATTTTGAAAAATTTTAAACCTACAGAAAATGTGCAAGAATAGTAAACTGAATATTTAGATTCACCAGTTAACAATTTGCTTCATTTGCTTTTTTTCCTGAACTATTTGAGAATTTGCTTCCAAATGTGACATTTCATCCCTAAATGCTTTAGTGCATATCTCCTAAGAACAAAGACATCTTGTATAAATACAGTTATTAAACTTAGAAAATGTAACAGTGATATAGAGGAAAACTTTCATTGTATATCTTTTTTTACAGCTTTACTATATATTTATTTTATGCAATTATAATTAACATACAATAAACTACACATACTTAAAACGTATACCATTTGATAAGTTTTGACATATGCATATACCATGAAACCATTACCACAACCAAGATAATAAATATATCCATCTCCCCAAAAGTTTACTCATGTCTCCCTTTGTTTTCTTTCTTTCTTTCTTGGAAGTGCCGAGGCTGGGGATTGAACCCAGGACCTCGTGTGTGGGAAGCCAGCACTCAACCACTGAGCCACATCGGCTTCCCTGAGTTGGATTTTTCATTTGTTTAGCTTGTTTGTTTTTTTCAGGAGGAACCAGGAACCGAACCCAGGACCTCCCATGTGGGAGGTGGGAGTTCAACTGCTTGAGCCACATCTACTCCTTCATGTTTGTTTTTAATCCTTCTTTTCTGACCCTCCCTGCCTAACCTCGACCTATGCCCATCCCAAAGCAATCACTGATGTGCTTTCTGTCACTATAGACCAGTTTGCATTTTCTTGAACTTTATAAAAGTGGAATCGTACAGTAGGTAGTTTTTTTAATCTGGCTTCTTTCATTCAGTGTAATTATTTTGAGATTCATGTTGTGTTTCAGTTCTTTCCTTTTTATTTCTGAGTTGTATCCCATGGTGTGGATATGCCACAATTTGTTTATCCATTCATCTCTTTTTTTTTCTAAGATTTATCATTTAATTCTCCCCCACCCCTTCATTGTTTTGGCGCTTGCTGTCTGCTCTCTGTGTTTTTCTGTATCTGCTTGTCTTCTCTTTAAGCAACAGTGGGAACCGATCCTAGGACCTTCCGGAGTGGAAGAGAGGTGCTCAATCTCTTGGGCCACCTCAGCTTCCTGGTCTGCTGCATCTCTTATTGTCTGTCCTCTGTGTCTCTTTTTGTTGCATCATCTTGCTGCGCCAGCACTCCTGCAGTGGCCAGCTTGCCTTTCACCAGCAAGCCCCGGGAATTGAACCCTGGATCTCCTACCTAGTAGATGGGAGCCCAGTCGCTTGAGCCATATCCGTTTCCCTCCATTCATCTATTGATAACATTTGGGTTGTTTTCAGTTTGGGGCTTTTACAGATAAAGCAGCTATTAACATTTATACACAAGTCTTCATATAAACATATTCTTTCTTTTTTCTTGGGTAAATAAATGTCTTGGTGTGAAATATCTGGATAATATGGTAGGTATATGTTTAGCTTCAGGAAAGCTGCCCAAACTGTTGTCTAACATGTTTGTATCACTTTACCTTCCCACTGAGAGTAGTTCTTCCACATCCTCAACACGTTTCATATGGTCAGTCTTTTTAACTTTAGCCATTCTAGTGGGTGAGAGGTGGTATCTCGTGGTGGTTTTGATTTGCATTTTTCTAATGACTAATGATGTTGTGCATCTTTTCATATGCCTGTCATCCTAATATCTTCTTTAGAGGAGCGTTTAGAACTTTTGCCCATTTAAAAATTTTTTTTCTTTATGAGTTTTGAGAGTTCTTTATATATTCTGGACAGAATCCTTTATCAGATATGTAATTTGCAAATATTTTTTCATAGTCTTTGGCATGTTCTTTTCATTCTTTTAGTAGCATCTTTTGAAAAACAAGATTCTAATTTTGATGAAATTTAATGTATCGATTTTTTTTCTTTTATGGATCCTGCTTTTAGTGTTGTGCCTAAGAACTCTATGCCTAACTCAAAATTTCAAAGATTTTCTTCTGGAAGTTTTATTGGTTTAGGTTTCATATTTATATTTGTGATCATATTTTGATCAAATTTTTAGTTTTTTATATGGTGCATCCAGATTCATTTTGCTTCTTTCGGGCAATTTGTTGAAAAGAATTGGTGCTGAGAAGGAAGACTATCTTTTTTTAAAACCATATGATTTACATAAGCTTTTTAAAATTAAATTAATTGAAAGTTTTGCTCTCAAACTTTTTATTATGGAAAATTTCAAGTATATACAAAGGAAGAGAGAGTAGTAAAAATGAATCTTGAGAATTATCATCCAAACTTCAACAATCAGTGCATCATTTTCATTTTGTCTATACCCATACCTTATACTATACTATTTTAAAGCAATTCCCTATAATATGTTATATGTTATTTATTCCATAAATACTTCAATTTATATATCTCCAAGAGATAAGGGCCCCTCTTTAATTCCTCAATTTCCCTTAATTCCCCCTATTGTCTCAAAATGCTCTTTTACAGTTGGTTTCTTTGAATCAGAATCCAGACAGGAAATACACATTGAAAATCTGCATTTTGTGTGGATTGTGCCAGTTGCATTCCTAAGGTCATCTAACATATTTATCTAGCCTCATTTCCATTAAACTGATTGATCTAGAGGCTTTATTAGATACAGATGGCGTTTTTTATTTAAAATAAGTATACTTCATAGACGGTGCTATGTACTTTCTATTTTGTCATGTCAGAAGTGACTATACTGCCTGGTTGTCCCTCTTACAGAGGTTAGAATTGATTACAATGGGTTGGTTCAAGTTTTATTAACCCAATCCATCCATATAAGTTCCCCATTCATTAGCCTTTTTCCAATAATTTTAGCAGCCATTGATTATCATTGCCTAAATCCCTTATTTCATAGGGGCTGCGAAATGGTGATATTATAACTCTATCATTCCTTCTGCATTTATTAGCTGAAATTCTTCTATAAAGAACTTTCTCATTACTCTCTGGTTAACCTGGGTTGCATATATCAAGAAAACAATTAATGCTTGATTTTTCCTTTTATTAGTTTTCAAAATAGTTTGTTTCCTAGCATGCTCCAAAGGTGACTAATGTGCTTAGTATGATTCTGAATTAATAGATTTTAACATAATTGATATGTTTTACATCTATGCTTAAATTATTCCATCTTTGGCCAATGAGAACCCCTTAAAATGGGCTCCTGTGCCCTTTTGATATGACCCTAGTAGATCTGATAGCCTCCTGACCTTCTGGTTCAACAAGATATTTTAGGATCATCTAGTGCAGGGGTTTTTAAGAAGGGGTCCGTGAGCTTGAGTTGAAATTCAAAAAAACATTATTCTTGTGGGGACGTGTTGGTGTGAGTGTGATGTATTTATTAAATAATACACAGTATAGTATAGACTTAGTAAGGGGCTGTGGTTTTCACCTGGCTGCCAAAGGGATCTGTGGAACAAAAAAGGCTAAAAACCCCTGCTCTAGTACATTTCCTATCCCAAACCTGAACTTAGCCATTTCTTCAAGGAGTTTATTGTAGTGGAAAATATTTAGAGATCAAAAGCATTATGTCAGGAGTATTTAGAGATCAAAATCATTATGTAAGGAGTACTCACTTATACTGGGTTGGTCTTTGTTTCTAGGTCTTTTCAGTGGACAAAGCCTAGGAAACTTTAAAAAAATAAAATACATAATGCATGCTGACATTTCTAATTGAAATTTAGGATTACAAGGTTTTTATTTTTTATATTTGTATCACTTTTGTCTTATGCTGAAAATTTTGGTTCCCTGCCATATTAACAAAATTAATAAATTCATCTTACCTTAACAATTTCGAATTAACAATACTGATAGTGTGGTTACTGCAAAATGTTTAAGGACATAGTTCTTTTTGTCCTCATGATATGTATGTACAAATAACTGTGTTTTAAATTTGCTTGAAATAATTTCTCTTTATGTGGTTCAACTACAAACTCCCTGCATAATTAGGTTCATTTGTTTTTTTTTTTACTTTCAGTGTTTCGGTGCTTCCATTTTTATTTATTTTTGCTTTACTTGAAAAATAAAAATTATGACAGTCGAGGTAGTTTGTTTAAAATAACTTTTGGGAACAGTGTTAAGTTAGTCAAGGAAATGTTAATCAAGAAAATATTTCTCAGTGTTTTCTAAAATGACAGAGAAATTTGCTGTAATTAAAGGTTTCAATTATTCCTATATACTACCTGGAAGTTCAACCGTAAAAAGTATAACACACTTCTATTACAAACGCTATTTCAAAACACTATTGATTTTAAATATCATTATTTTCTAAAACATTAGTACTGTCACCAGAGCTTTTCATGAAACTTGTATTAAATATACCTTAGCCTACTAATTTTGGGTACTAAGGGTGCTCAGTTATATAGGTATTAACTGGTCGTCTGCCTTCCTAATACCAAAGTAATTTTTGTGTGTAATTTTCATTTATTTTAACTAAAGTTTGCCCTGTAAAAATTATATAATCTGGCTTAAAACCTGTATTGTAAAACCTTAACTGTTTCTGTTGGGTCATAAAAGTCTGTTTTTGCTCCAGTGTTAGCAAAATATAAAATTGGAGTTACCATGTCTCTTTCCAGAAGGGTGAATCCTAAAATGTATAATTCTATGATTTCTTTTTTTCAGAGGCTGATAAAATACCAGTAATGCGTGGACAGTGGTTTATTGATGGTACTTGGCAGCCTCTAGAAGAAGAAGAAAGTAATTTAATTGAGCAAGCACATCTCAGGTGTTTTAGGGGCCAGCAAATGCAGGAAAATTTTGATATTGAAGTGTCAAAATCCATAGATGGAAAAGATGGTAAGACCAATGAATACATTTAATACATTCTTTAAACTAAGTTGTTGATAATATGTAGAGTAGTTCATAGTTTGATATGGTTATTCAGGAGTGTTAGAATTTATACAATTTCTGATTTTCAAAAAACATTTGATTATTATTTTAGAATTAGGATTAGAAATTACTATGAATTTCATAACTAACTTTCCCCAATTTTTATTTTACCTAGTATGTATATCAATGGCATGACACTAACAAAATCTACTATAAATGTACAAATTGTTATAATATGGTCCTGAATTAGTCCTTTTTATAAGTTTTCTTTAGTTATCAAAGAAAATTGAATGTATCAAAAAATCCCTTGCCATTGTATCAAAACAACAGTTTGTTAATATTTTAATATTGGTTCTTTTCCGAAAGTTAGAGGAAAAAAACTTTACTTTTGTGTAAGTGCTTCTTAGCACTTTCCGTAGTGATAATCATAGGAGTTTCAAATTTGAACCAATTACTTCTTTTATTTTCTTACTCAGCATTTGGGTATGTTTGTATTAGTTTAAAAAGCATTTATATAATAGCCAAGGTGGCTATGTGTTTGTTATGTGTCTGAATCTTGAGTAAAATTCAAAATGTATGGTAAAGTTAAAAATACTTCTATTGTTCCATTTACTGCAGGCAGTGGGATCAACTATTCTGGTGAGTATAACAGTGCAGGTAGATTAGAATTTGTAGATTTCACTAAATATTTTTTTCTAAAAGCATTTCTTTATCCATGCTTGCCTTTTGGGGGGAGGTTTCTTGGCAAGCCCTACTGAGTCTAGTGAATTGAAATACAAATTAAGTAATTATTTTCTTCCCTTCATAAAACATCTTTAAAGCAGAAAAACTCATTATTGATCAAGTAATTCATAGAATTCAGCTTGAAAAATGCATTATGTGGAAGTAATTGATTATATAACATATTTAATGGCAAAATAAGCTTCAGATTGGCTGGGAATTTCTTTTTTTTTTTTCCTTTTAATTAGTAACACCCTAAGTCTTTTTTTTTTTCTCTCCCACTTTTACTCTCATTTTCTTATATCTCTCTCTGACCATATGTATATATATATACATTTGTCATGAGTGAGGGAACTTTATAGTTTAACTTATAACATCTTAAAATATCTTTTATATTGATTGATTAAAAGCCTACATAATGAGGAAAGTTGTGCCTTAAATTGTGGAACAAATTAAATTTATTAAATCTAAAAACTTTATCTAATTGTCTATTATGTGCCTGATACCATACTCTAGGAATTTTAAATATATTATCATATTTTCCTAATCTGTAGAATCAATTGTCCTTATTTCACTATAAAATTCAGACTAAAGTGTCTTAAATATCAATTTGTGAAGAGCATTTCAGTATAAGAGCTGAGCCTTCATTCCTGCAGATTGCCATTGAAACAATACCTTGTTCTGATTGTAGCAAATTATATATATTTATATATATATATATATATATAATTTGATCTTTGTTAGTGACCAAAATTAACTTCTTATCACCACTACTGTAATAATCTCAAAAACCTGCTTCATAGTATTTGGAGCGCAGAACTTTTTATCATAAAATAATTGCATTGCTGTTTGAGAAGGCTGAGCTGCAGATCTTTTCTCCACCTATTAATTCTCAAGTCTTCTGCCTCACAAATGCACCTTTAAAAATCCAGTTTAGCTATTCAAATTGCTTACTATTATAATATGCATGAAAAAATTAAGGAGCTTGGAGGAAAAACAGATGAATGTGAAAAGTATAAGTAAATTGTTCCATTTTCTCATACTGTGTTGAGAACACTTCACTTGCTAATTCATCCTGTTGAGGTTAATCATCAGTCTATTTTGCCTTTAGATCCCACTTACTTGTAATCTTGTTTCTATTACAAAAAATTATATTTTTATGTTTCCTTTTTACTTCTGCTCCCCACCTATGTTAACTATAGCAGAATACTTAAATTTTCTTCAAATTGCCCTAATTTTATGAGCCTGTTAGTAAGTCTGATATAATGATATAAGTACATGGTTTATTTATTTGAGTAGATTTTTTTTTTTTAGTATTTATCTGTATGTGTATGTGTGTGAATTCTAGGATATCAATCTAGGATAATATAATAACATTTTTTATTACCTTTAAAGGGTATATACATTAAGTGATATAATTTAAATTAATAATAGAAAATTGTTAAACTATTAAAATACTTCTGCATTGCAGTGTTTCAAAATCATAGAATTGATCTTTTACAAGTGCTATAGCATATGGATAAAGCATCAGCTTATTTTATTATTAACCAGAGATTCAAAGTTCAGTTCGGTATATCCCATTATCATAAATTTCTAGCCATTTATTTGTTATGCAGTGTTTTGTTAAACAGACATTTATGTGTTGAGATATGACATTTGACTTTGAAGATAATGGGAGATTTTGTAGTACTTTTGAAAATTATTACTGGTCTTTAGAAAAGAACATTTGCAGCCCAGAAGTCATGATTGTCGATAAAGATCAAAAATAAAATCTTTTAATTATTTTGCTTATTACCTTCAAGCTTCTGAAATTCATATTTTCACTAGTTTGAGGAGGAAAATACCTTTTCTACCTAAATTTTTAATGTATGTATGATAAAGCCTTGACTCTTCATATTGTTAGGAGATTTGTAATGCTTCCATGTGCGAAGAGCACATGCTTGGCAGTTTTTTTTAAAGAAATGAGATTTCTACCCTCAGAGTGTTAAACCTATTGGAGAAACAAAGCCTGCAGATGAGAACAGAAAAGAGTAAGTATAAGATAACATAGTAGACAATGAATATTATACATTCTGAGAACATATCTGGAATAAAAAGAGGCAGTAATGACAGTGCAGTGGAGTTATTTAAATGAGTCTTTCTGGAAAGATCCCATTTAATAATTAAAAACTTTTTAAAATACTATATTCAGGGACTCTTATTAAGAGCTCTTGGGAATTTCAAAGAAACTAGACAGATTTTTCCCTCAGTGACATTAAAATAAAATAATAATTCCTCTTCTTTTTCTGACTTTGTGTTTTGGTTGGGTAATTATTGCCACAAATAAATTGGCTATATTTCATATTTCCCCTTTATTAATATCTCTGCTATCTCAAACATGGATTGATGAGAGTTTAGAATAACTCTTTTTAGTATACAGATAAAACACAGAAAAATGTCATGTTTTGTGATTTAGATACTTTAATATTCTGAGAGTTAAAATGAAAATTGATTCTCTCCCCACTCTACCCCAGGCTAGGAAATATTAATCTAACAACATAACAAATCCTGAAGCATCACCTGGGATGAATCATACAAATGAAATTAGGCATTCAAATAAATAATTTTGTAAATGCTTAATTCTAGTACTAGATTAGTGTTTCATTTAGCAGTTTATCTATCCAAGCACATGCAGTAATCAGTGAAAAAAAAGGTTGAACAAAATGGGTCAGTGCTGCACATCATTCTGACCAAAAATGCATAACCTCAATCTGATCAGGAAAAAACATCCAACTAAATTCAAATTGAGGGACATTCTACAAAATAACTGACCAGTGCTCTTCAAAAGTGACAAGGCCATGAAAGGCAAAGATTAGAGGAATTTGTCACAGATTGCATGAAACTAAGGAGACATGACTGGTGAATGCAATGTGGTACCCTGGGTTGGATCCTGAAACAGAAAAAGGTTATTAGTTGAGAAACTGGAGAAATCTAAATAAAGTCTATTTAGTTGATAATATTGTACCAATGTTAATTTCTTAGTTTTTACAATGTACTATAGTTAGGCAAGATGCTTACATGAGGGAAGGCTAAATGAAGGGTATATGGGAACCCTCTGTACTATTTTTGCACCTTTTTTGTAAGTCTAAAATTATTTCAAAATAACAAAGTCTAAATGAGGGAAAATAAAGCTAGTAGAGGAATTAAAGTGAAATAATGAAAATAAAAATGTTTAGTTAACCCAAAAGAAAGCAGAAAAGGAAAAACAGAGGAACAAAAAACAGGTGGGACAAAGAGAAAATAAATTTTAAAAATAGTAGACTTAATCCAACTAGATCCGTAATTGTTGTAAATATAAGTGAACTAAACATTCTAATTAAAAGGCAGAGTGAGAGATTTAATAAGAATATAAGAGCCAACTATATGATACCTACAAGTGTCATACTTTAAATATGAAGTCACAGATAGCTTGAAAGTAAAAGAATGGTCTTTTTTACTGTTCAAGCTAATTTGGAGTGCTGTATCAGTACAGATGTTGGTGGATCTGTAAGCATTTACAACATTTAACAATGTGACCTGTAAAATGTATATTCCTTTCACTATTGCTGAATAAGAATATCCTAAACTGAAAATAGCAGTTCAAAAGTCACAGAGTAAGGGGTTAAGGGGATTGTGCTAAATTTACCTTTTAACCAGCTTTCCTTTTCCTCTCACTTTGGTGGCCAAGAGACTTCCATCTTCTGGTTTTTAGTTATTATTTAATTTTTACAAAATTATCTAAATTTCTCTGAGGTCCAAGAAAGATTGGCAGTTTTCTTTTGTTCATAGTTGCAGGTTTGAGGTAGGCAAGATTGCATCCCCTGGTGGTTGAGATTATCCAGATTGCCAGCTTTCATAAAGGGAAAGGTTGTTGAATTTTTCTGTTCCATTCCAGGGATTAATATGTCATTAGCAACATTCCCCACCCCACCCCCGCTTTTTTTTTTTTTTTT
>JAQZBX010013347.1:0-19416 GCA_029593785.1 Cabassous unicinctus | reverse complement strand
CTACATAAGAATTCCTAACTTAAACTATTTTTTTAAAAAAATAATGTTTTTTGGCACTTGTATTTTCTTTAATAGTAATGCCTATTTGGATTGGTAGTAAACACTCTTTCGCTCCTGTGTTTTTGGTAGTACCCATAATTCAATGGTTTGTGTCAAAAATTCCTTAAATTAAGCTACATGATGTTTAACAAATAAAGTAAATAGATTTCAAGTGAAAATAAGAATAAAATTCCAAAAGAAGGTAAATATGTTTCTCTCTTTTTAGTATATTGGGGTCTTTGTCTTTTTTTAATCCTTAAAGTATACTATCCCTTTAGGAAGGAAAACCTTTCATTTTTGTATCTTGAGTGGCTTTCTAAAAGTGTATGCATAATTTTTAAATATGGTCAAATAGTCCATGTTTCCCATTAGTTCTCTTTTAGTATATATTGAATTGGTTCATAGAAGTTTGAGTACTAGATTTACAAAATCTAGTTTTTGTTTCTTTGAGTAGTAAAGTCTCAAGGTTTATGCCAGTTTGATATTCTTTGATGTTAGCTTTTTCCTAATTAATTTTTTGTTTTAAGATGTTTCCTAATCTAAGTAATACATCTGCTCCTCAATAACTGACCAGAAGGCACATGAAAGAAGAAACATTTTCAGTGAAGAAAATTGTTTAATTGTCATTTTCTACCTGACATGTTGAAATGTTTTTATAATCCTGATGTAACAACTCAGCATTTAGTCATAATCTCTAGTCTTCTATAGCCATCCTATTATATATTAGTATAGTTATTTTAAATGCCTTGTAGCATTTGTCAATTCCCTTTATTACCCAAATCTTTGCATATAATTTTTCTGTATATACAAAGATTTATTATATTTATAATACTGTACAGTAGGAATTAAATATGTTGTGGTCAAGCAGTATTTAAGCTTTGAATGTCATGTTTGTATAGAAGGGAATGAGGATAAAAATCAAATGTATAGAATATAAATTTGAACTAAATCATAAAGGTTCTGTAGTTCATTTACTGCACTGGTAAGAAATTGATTTGTGAGCTTCAATTTCAAGTGGGTTTTTAAATAACTGCTTACTTAAAATTGGTTAAAAAATATTGATGTATGACCAGTAAAATTTGACAGGAAAAATATTGACTGTAAAATTATACACTGATTTGCCAAATATCAAGTCTGTGCCTGGCTTTAGTCTATGTTGTCTGTTTCATGCTTACAAGATGTCACAGCAGATGTTTTTACTAATGACATTTTTTCATTATGTTATCATTAATAAATTTTTGCAAAAGGGACAGTTAACAATAGAGCTTCCAATTTGAGTTTGTTTTATAGTTGAAGTTTCATTTTTAAAAATCTTTTGACAATTTGAACAGAGTTGTGAAAATAATATTTCTGTGAGAAGCTGTCATTATACTTTAGTAATTGAAAGCATGTAGCAGAATGTATACTCTGGTATCTTTGAAAAGCTGCATTAGATTTTTTAAATGTTGTGTATTGCATTCTCTATTTGTATATCAGCTGTTGACTATGTCATAGTCACAAATTTGGTGAGAGTAAATAATCTTGTTATTATAAAGATGGAGTTTACAAATCTAAGTGCTCAAAAATGCCATGTTCCAGTTTTTTTTTTGTTTGTTGTTGTTTTTTTTTTTCTTTTTTTTTTCAACATTACATGTGATAATCACATAGTTGTCTTTAACTGATTTGCCTTTTTTCTTTCAGTAAAAGTAGAGCATATATTTGATAAACATTAAACTGGTGTTTTGCTTTACTGTTTTTAATTAGAAATTATATAAAGCATTTAGAATAATGTTTGTCAAATATAACTCATTTTTTAAAGTTAATACTGCAACAGAAAGGCAAAATGGCAAACTTCATTTAAAATTTACTTTGAAGCTCAGTGTTTTTGCTTTCTTAGTTGTCTACCACCTCCCTCCCTTCTCCCTCCCTTCTCTGTTCAAATGGAGAGGATATAAGGAGAGTACAGATGCCGCAGGTCTTAAACGAAAGCGTTCCCAAGGTACAGTAACTGTAGTTTTATTTATCCATGTAGTTACATTCCTGGCTTAGAGCATTCAGTTATTTTACCATCAAATGTATTGAAAGAGTGTGTTTAAAGTCAAATTATTAGTTTTTAAAAACTGTGTCCATTTGCTTGGTGTTGCAAATATAAGTGTGTAGTTTCTTGTAAATAATGTGTAATAGTCCAAAAATGGGATGTTCACCAATATTAAGATTTTCTATTTTAAGCAATGTTTGGACCATTTAAAGAGAAACAAAGTTTTGTTGGCTTTAACACTACTTCTCTAAATATGTTGGTCTTGTAGTTTCAATGTTTTGTGTATATGTTGCTCAAAACTATTTTAACCAGAATGTGGTTTAGAAACATTGAGTGGAAATGCTTAAAATTAAAAACACTGACTGGGATTAGATACGAAATTAGAAAAGCAAAATAATTGTTAAATTTTTACGAAAGATTTTTCAATAATTTATGAAAATTTCCTTTAAAAGCTGAGTTTGTACATTATTTTCTTTGGAAACAAAGATATTGTTATGTTAACTGTATCTTGGTCTTATGTTCAATGTTAGTAATGTATCTTGGCAGGTAAGTAAAATAAGAATTTTTTTTAATACACTTTGAAGGTGCCTGGTTTTCTGAAGACGGGTATGCGAAGTTTTCTTACCTGTATACCACAGATATTGAAGAAAGGTTTAAGACCTTCAGATTATAAAAACTCAAATTATGAATAGATGAATATATTATGGCAATTTTCTCAATTCATTGCCTTCACAAACATTATTGAACCTGGGCAATGTGCTGGGCATTGTGCTAGACACTGTCTGCTGTTAGGGATATAAACATGATTAAGACACAGTCCCTGCCTTCAAGGAGCTTCTTATTTCCTGGTTTGATTTTTTTTTTTTTAAAGATTGTTTTTACCAAGTATGCCTCCAGTTATAGAAATGCAATAACCATACTGATTTGAAAATACGTCATAAAAAAAATTCTTTGATTTTTTTTTTTTAATGCATCTTTTTTTTTTTTTTACCGGGAGGTCCCGGGGATTGAACCCAGGTTCCTCCATATGGGAGACGGACGCCCAACCATTTGAGCCACATCCGCCCCCTCTTTATTTCTTAAAACATTTTTCAACTTTGGATTTCTTCTGTGGTGAGCAATAGTCAGTGATAATTGACTTTAATATCCATTTCAAAAAACCTTATATTCTAATAAGATTATGCTCTTCCTGATTTAAAAGTAACTTTTCCCACACTCCCAAATATAATTTTTTTCTTGAACTGAGTGGAATTTGCATAGATCTTTTGATATTTCCAGTAAAATCAACAGAAGAAATGGAATTTCAGTTTTGTGTCAAGCTATTGAGGACTATCAAGTAGATATATATCCCTTACACCTATGGAGCAGTCACATCACCTCGGAAAGCAATAATAATCAAAATACATATTAACTACATTACAGGTTGAAATTATGATAATTAAGTCAGTCCTGTAGATAAGTACTAGTGATTTACAGATACTCCAGGTTTAACAAGCTGCCATTCTCTATAATATGGTTAGTCATTTAAAAAACAAAGCCCCTACCTATTATTTTCTTCACATAAATATGGGTTTAACTGAAATAGTTTTCTGTTGAACTGAATTAAATATCTGACTTGGATTAAATAATATTAACTCAAAAATACTTGTATTATTTTTCATACAATGAAATTGGTCTTAGAGATCTTCAAATTAGTTTTTCATTTTTGCAACAGCTATTCATAGTTTCAAGTTGAGTCGAAACCATGTGGACTGGCACAGTGTGGATGAAGTATATCTTTACAGTGATGCAACAACATCTAAAATTGCAAGAACAGTTACCCAAAAACTGGGATTTTCTAAAGGTAATTGTTAAATATCACTATAGTTTGTCAAAATTTTGGGAATCTGGCTTTTTTCTGATATACCCAAATTAGACTACTCATGCTGTTTTTAGTACATTTAAAATATGTACTAAATTTAGTGACAGTTACTATCCTGTTAAATGAAACTTTAGGTGATTGAGCTGACATGTATTCATCAATGAGCAATTATATATTTATAATCTGACAAGATTAATAAATATCTTTTATATTTATAAAAGCAATCAAACCAGAGGCAGTAATGTGAAAATGAAACATGGCAATTGAAACAGTGTCACGAAAGATAAAAACTGCCTGTTTTCCATTGGAATTAGTGACAAGAAGGTGTTCATTGGTGACTTAGATGGGTTGATGGGGTAGAAGCATGATTGGCATGGGTTGAAACTTAAGTAGAAAATGAGGAAATGGAGGCAGTGAGAATAGGCAACACTTTAAAGAAATCTGACTGAAAGGAAGAAGAGAGCGGGATGATGCCTGTAGGATATAAGAACATTATTTAAAAAAAATTTTTTTTTCTTAAGTCTGATATAATTTTTTGACTGTTTTATTTTTTATTTTAATTTCTTTGATAAATTTGCTTAAATAACTTTTTTTTCCCTTTTCTTTTATTGAATACCTTTTCATATGTTTTTTCAGTCAGTTGTATTTATTTGGTGAATTATCTCATCATATCTTTAGCCCATTTTGCTATATGAATGTCTGTCTTTTTACCTTTTGATTAGTAAGCTCTCTTTGTATATGTAGATGGTTAAATTAGTGTGTGTCATATTTTGCAAAATTTTTCCCAGTTTGCCATTTATGTTTTATCTTTGCTTCATGGTATTTTTTTAATAGGCATTCTTAATTTTTACATATTTAGTTTGTCTTTCCTTCCTTTTCTTTTTCCTTATAGTTTCTGGCTCTGGTGTCATGTCTAGTTGAGCACTCTGTCAGAATTGATCAACCAACATATTGTGAAAGTGCTGTTTCTCAGAATAAAATAATAAACTTAGAATCATAATTTTTCTACAGCATCAAGTAGTGGGACCAGACTTCATAGAGGTTATGTAGAAGAAGCCTCATTAGAAGACAAGCCATCACAGACTACCCATATTGTATTTGTTGTGCATGGCATTGGGCAGAAAATGGACCAAGGAAGAATTATCAAAAATACAGCCATGTGAGTTTACACAAGTCCTAATTTTCTGGGAATATCAGACTTTACTTGCTAAAAGGGACAATTGTATTTGAAATACAATTGGATTTATTTTTTGTGAAGTTTTATTTGCAAGAGAAGTCTTAATTGAACTTGTATATGTAATGCCATAAATTAGTGATTTTAAAGCTAGGATATTAGAAGAGTATAAAGAGACTTTCAGTTAAACATGGCAGGTTGAACATATCAGCTTATCTTACTCCTTTCTGAAACCTCACTAAAAGTGATAGCAAAGGAATTTTAAAAAGAAAAAGGTCATGAACTCTTAAGTATGGGACAAATGGGAGAAGAGACAATAACATACAACAACCTCAACAAAACTTAATTTTTTGACAATGTATTCCTTTAGCCAAGCAGTAGGTAAGAGACATTCTTATACTGCTAGTGGAATGCAATGAAGGAGAATGTGGCAACATTATCAGAATGACATATGCATTTACCCTTTGACCCAGCAAATCTGTTTCTACTAATTTATCTCAAAGATAACATCCTCAAAAGTACAGAGAGGTTTATGCACAAGGGTATTTACTGAAGCATTAATTGTAATAGAAGTTACCCAAATATTCAGCAATAAAAGACTGGTTAAGTAAACTATGGTTATTATCCATACAGTGGAGTACTATGCAGTTGCAATGAGTAAGATCTCTTTATACTACTATGGTTCTTTGAAAAGATCCACAAAATCGAGAAGCCTTTAGCTAGACTGACCAAGAAAAAGGGGGAAGATTCAAATTACTAAAGGCAGGAATGAAAGAAAAGACATTACTATCAACCTTAAGAAATAAAGAGATGCTGTGCACAATTGTATGCTAACAAATTAGAGGGCCTAGATGAAATGGACAAATTCCTAGAAACACAAATTATCCAGACTGATTAAAAAAGAAATAGAAAATCTGAATAGACCTGTAACAATTAGACTTGTTTGAATTAATAAACAAAAACTTCCCACTAAAAAGAAAGAGCAAGGTGGGCAGTACCAGATGGCTTCTCTGGTGAATTTTACCAAACGTTTAAAGAATTAGCACAAATTCTTAATAGAAGAGGAAAGAAGACTTCCCAACTCATTCTCTGAGGCCATATTACTCTGATAACAAACCAGATAAAGACATCACAAGAAAACTAGACCAATATCCCTAATGAATATAGACACAAATTTTTCCACAGAGTATCAGCAAACTGAATCCATCAACATGATGCAATCCAAGAATGCAGCATTGGTTCAACATAGAAAAATCAATGTAATACCCATATTAATAGAACAAAGGACAGATAAAGAACATGATCCTCTCAATAGTTGCAGAAAAAGCAATTGACAAAAATCTAACACCCTCTCATTGATAAGAACACTCACACTAGGAACAGAAGGGAACGTCCTCAGTCTGACAAAGGGCGTCTCTGAAAAACCCATAGCTAAAATTATATAAAATAATGAAAGTCTCTTCCCCCAAAATTAAGAATATGATAATGGTGTACCCTCTGCCACTTTTATTCAGCACTGTACTGTAGGTTCTAGCTAGGGCAGTTAGACAAGAAAAAGAAGTAAAAGCCATCTAGATAGGAAGTGAAGATGTAAAACTGTCTCTACCATATGATCTTGCATATAGAAATATATGATCTTGCATATAGAAAATCCAGAGGACTTCTGATTGACTAAGGCAGTGGCATGAGATGCTCTCAGGTTCTGTTCCCCCACAGAATCTTTGAACAACTAACAAAAACTGGCAGAGCCATCTTCCTCAGAGCTCCAGAACAGTTAAAGTGTTGAAGTAACAAGGCAAGAGCTGAGTCAAGAAAATACTACTTAAAAGGAATAGGAAAAGCTCATGGCCCTTGTAAATAAACATATAAGTGGTGCCCTGGATTAAGAAAAATGCCATTTTGCAGTCATAATAAATTAATGCATCTAAATAATGATCATCAATAACTGCTAGCATCACCAAAAAAGGGGAAAATGCAATGTACATACCTCTTATTGGAGGTATATAAAACCACCTACAAGGTAATCTAAAACAGTAGAACTTGAATCTGATCAAGATTCTGTATTTCACTACCAATTTACAGGAAATAGGAGATCAAGGAACATGTTAAATAACACCATGGAGTTGCAGTCAGTAAAAATTAAACTCTTGGAAACTCTACAGGGCAAAAAAAATATTGCAAAGAAAAAATGAGAGAAAGAGCAGGAACCAATAGATTAAGACACTTAAGAGACATGTCAACCAATGCAATACATCAACTGTATTTAGATCTCAATGCAAATGACTCAAAATATTTTAATGTTAAAACATTTTTAGTCCAAGTGGGCAATTGGGACTGAACTAGATATTTGCTAAAATTTAAGGATTATTTTGGAGTGATAATAGTATTGAATAGGTTATATTTTCCTTACATTTTAGACATACATACTAAACTTTACAGATGAAATAATCATGTCTGGTGTTTGCTTTAAAATATCATGAGGGTGGGGGAGGGTCTGACTATAAAAGGGATTGCATGAAGGAAATTTGGGGGATGATGAAGCTGTTCTGTATCTTGATTGCAGTGGTGCTAACTATAAATCTGTGTAAGTGTTAAAATTCATGTAACTGACACCAAAAGGGGAAAAAAGTCTATTTTGCTGTATTATAATTTAAAATTTAAAAACTATATTATGGGGAGAATGAGTGGAGGAATAGACTAAAGAACACAGGCCATGTCTTGTATTGGAGCTGGATGGTGGTACATGGGTATTCATTATACTATTCTCTCTACTTTTGTATACATTTGAAATTTTTCATTAAAAACTTACATATAATTATTTAGAATACAAAGTGAAGGCTTGGAATATTTGAAATCATAGATTGCAAATTTAGGAAAATAGCTTTGAAATGATGGTATCCTAGTGTTGCAACTGTTGCTTAATTTAGCAGTAATTGAAATATAATTGGATGAAATAGAATTTTGTAAATGAAAGCATTACAAAGAAAGACATTTTATACTATGTAAATCCATCTATGTAGTTATTCTGATGGACTTTTGTTCATTTTGTCTTTATTTTTTTTAGGATGAGAGAGGCTGCAAGGAAAATAGAGGAAAAGCACTTTTCCAATCATGCAGCACATGTTGAGTTTCTGCCTGTTGAGTGGCGGTCGAAACTTACTCTTGATGGAGGTACACTTTGTTCAAAAATTGAATGATTTAATCAATGGCAGACTTTACCAAGTGATGTAGAAAATCATAGAAAATACTTTTTGCTCATGGAGAACAAAGTGTCTTCAGTTTATTTGTTTTGAGATATATGTCCTTTGTTCTAGATTATTTATGAAAAAAACACATTGATTTTTAAAAACAATTATACTGACATGTCATTTTGGACCACCAAATAGATTTCACAGATTGTGCTGTTTTCATACACATCTTTTGTGGAATTTTGGGGGGATCAAAATTTCTAAATTTTTTGACAGAAAAGTGATTTATCAATACTTTTAAAAAATTTGTTGTCCACAATTCCATATGAGCTTACATTTTCTTTTTAGTAATTTTCCTCTCCTGTGTTGGGAAGATAAAAATCTCTGGTTTGGTTTGGTTTGGAGTGGTTTGGAGTGGTTTGGTTTTTGTTCCTACATTCCTTGGGCTGGTGATTCATATGGTGAATCATGATCTAGCATAGAGAAATTGTACAATATATTTTTTTAAATCATTTTTAGGGGAGCAAATGTAGCTCAGTGCCTTCTTCTGATGTACGAGGTCCTGGGTTCAATCCCCGGTACCTTCTTAAAAAAAAAAAAAAATTACTGAATCATTTTTATTTCATTCCTTAAAGAGCTGTTATACCCGAAATATGCATCTCTCTTTACACAAATATATGTCCGCTGATCATTAAAACTCTTAAAATAGAATGTTTAAGTTAATTTTCATAATCAGGAAAATGAGGGAGTTGTACTGGACATAATAGCAGCTCCCTTTTGTGAAGTCTTTACTATGTACCTGGCACTCTGTTATTCATTTTATATGGATTATCTTATTTAATTGTCTCATAAATCTGTAAGATATCTACTTTATTTTCTCCATTTTACGGATGAAGAAACTGAAACTCAATAAAAGGTAATTTAACCCAACTAAGAATAGCAAACAGAATCCAGTTTTGTATGATGCCAGAACCCATGTTCATCACAGTGCTGAACTGCCTTCCTGGATGATTTCTAAAAATTGCTTACAAGTCTGTGATTCTCTCAGTTTTATACCTAACAGAAAACTGCAAGCTCCTTAGGGGTTTTATTAAATGTTAGTCACATTCCTGAGGAGCCTAAGAAATTTATCTGGGTAAATGGGAAGTTCCCAAAGGAATGTGTTCTTATCATACCAGAACTTAACTTATGAACTGCTGCTGCTGACTCCTCTTTTTCAGTCAATAGCATTTTTTTTTTTTTATTCATTATAACTTGATGCCATTTTGGTTTAATTAGCTATATCTGATCTTCTTGACTCATGCATTTGTCCCAGTTTTGATGATTTTTGCACTATTAGAATATTGCCTAAATTCAAAAGTGCATAAGGGACTTCTGGTTCTGGAAACATTTCAGCCTACATATTTAGATACTCCTTGTAAAACACCTTACCTGAAAATACTAGATAAACTTTTTTTTTTTTTTTTTTTTTAATTCTTTTTTCCATTGAAGGAAATTGTGGGGAAGTAATGCAATTCCTTCCAGAGTGCTGTGTCAGGATTAAGCAAGATCAGAGTCTTTTTTTTTGCCTTGAAGACCTGCTTTTTAATAAAACACAAGCACAGGGAACAGAAGACAAAGCCTGTGGCCTGGGCATGGTCAAAACTCAAGAGTGCAGGCCCTACCCCAGTCAAGATGGCAGAGGCACTTCAGGCTCCATCTCCCCACAGAGTCTTTGAACAACCAGCAAGTGGCAGAAACATCCTCAAAGCTCCAGAAAACAGTGAAAGGACGGCAGTGTTAGGGATTAACTTATGTTCCCCACAAAAGACATATTCATGTCCAACTCCTGACCCTTGGGTGTGAAATCATTTGTAAATAGGACCTTGAAGATGTTATTAGTTAAGTTGTACCTAAACTGAATGAGCGTGAGCCTTAATCCAATATGCCTGAAGTCCTTATTAGAAAAAGAAATTGGGCACAGAAAGAAAAGACATGGGGAGCAGCCAGAAGCTGGAAGTCAAACCCAGAAGAGAAAGAAGACACCGCCATGTGCATTGCCATGTGATAGAAAAGCCAAGGAACCCAAAAACTGTGGACCAGCCAGAAGATAATGACCCAGGAAGGAACAAGCCTTCTAGCCTCTGATACCATGAGCCAATAAATTCCTGTGTTAATCTAGCCGATTGTATGGTATCTGTTTCAGCAGCTGGGAAACTAAAACACAGGGCTAGCATAGAATTAAGAAAAAGTCTACTGGGAAGCGGGTGTGGCTCAGTGGATAGAGCCCCCGTTTACCATATGGGAGGCCCGGGTTCGCGTCCCGAGGCCTCCTTGTGAGGGCACGCCGGCCTGAGCGGTGCGGTGGGCTGATGCAGCAACCTCACGGCAGGAAGCGGGTGTGGCGCAATGGATAGAGCACCCGCTTACCATATGAGAGGCCCCGGGTTCGCTTCCCGGCATTCGCTTCCTGGCGCCTCCTCGTGAGGGCAGGCCGGCCCGCGCGGCGCCCTGGGCTGATGCGGCAAGACCTCACAGCAAGGGGGAGATAAGCAGACACAGAGAAGACACGCAGCGAATGGACACAGCAGCACAAGCAGCAAGGGGGGGATAAATAAATAAAATAAATAAATCTTTAAAAAAAAAAAAAGTGTAGTAGTAGGTAAGCTTGAAAAATATAGATTAAAGTGAGAACTTGAGGGAAATTTCAAAGTGACTCTTAGCTCTGAGTATTTACAACAGGAAGCTGAACACATTTTAAGACGTATTCTGAGGTGAGGTTCTGGATTAGTTTAGTAAACATCAGTGGGAGGTCAGTCAGTCAACCAGCATGTACTAAACTGCTATTCTGAGTTGAGAGAGAATTTTCTTCCCTGTTTTTCAATCTCTTTAAGGACTCTTCCCACCTTTGCAGGCTTAATTTCCTTTTTCCATCCTTTAAATGTTTGTCTTCCAAACAGTTTTGTTCTTTATCATCCTCTTTCCTCACTCTTCACTTTCCCTAGATTTTCTCTTCCACTCCTTTGACTCCAACAATACATCACTATGCAGATCACTTCCAAAAATCTTAGCTCCAAATTTCTCTGGAGGACCTCATGGTCCATAGCAGATTCTCTCAGTCAGTAGCCTACAGGTCTGATCTTAGACCCATAAGTTCGAGGCCTGCCTTGGGCTCCCATTTTGTGCTGAAGCCCTCACGGACCCCACTCTAGGTACCAAAATGGGAATCAATCAGGGTTCTCTGGAGAAATGAATCAACAGGACATACTATATATATTAAGACATTTATTGTAAGGAATTTGCTCATGCGATTGTAAGGGCAGGCAAGTCCAGATTTGAATTTGTACTGGAAATGCTGGTAAAAGTGATGTTGAATTCTTGAGTCTGAATTCCTTAGGCTGGAAACTCTGGGAGAAGTGGAGGGTGTAGTCTCAAGGCAGGATTCCTTCTGATCTCTGGAAACTGAGATTCCTGCCGTTAAGGTCTCCCACTGCTTGGGTGAGACATACCCACATTATCAAGGATAATCTCCTTCATTTAAGGTCAACTGATTGTAGCTGCTAATCCCATCTACAAATTACCTCCACAATAATAAATGGGCCAGTGTTTGACTAAACAACTATACACCGTAACTTAGCCAAGTTGACCCATAAAATTAACCATCACATTTTTTAAAAATTCAATTTGGTTTTCACTTGCTCTAAGAACCCATCCTGAACTTGTGATGGTTTAAAAAATATGTCTAGAAATTCTTTGGTATTTCTTTCTTCATTTGGTAAATCTTAATTCCCCCTTTCTTGGGTACAGGCCAGACATAGTGATTTGCTTCTAACAAATACACTATTTGTGATATACCAAATGATGTCATATCACTTCTAAGGGTAGGTTGCAAAAAGCCTGCAGCTTCCATCTTGGATGGACTCCCTTTCACTCAGGTTACTTTTTCTGAAGAAAGCTGGCCACCAGGCCATGAGGACAGTTGGACAGACTATGGAAAGGCCAATGTAGAGAGGAACTGAAGTTCTTGACCAATAGCTGGTAAGGAACTGAGGCCAGCTAACCAGCACATGGGTGAGCTTGAAACCTGATCCTCCCCCAGTTGTGCCTTCAGATGAGACCATAGTATAGCCAACAGCTTTACTGAACTCTCATGAGCAATCAAGACAGAACCAACCAGCCCAGGTGCTTCCAGATTCCTGACCCTCAAAAACTGTGAGAGTAAAAAAAATGTTTGTTGTTTTAAGCTGCTACCCTTTGGAGTAATTTTTAACCCTATCCTTACCTCTTCTCTCATAACACTGTATGCATACCTGTATGGGGAGCTTTTATTAAACTGTTGTAATTGCCTTAATTATTCTAATTTCCGTATCAGACTGTGAACACTTCTTAAGTATGTGTTTAAACTATGTAGTGAATTAATCAATGAGTCTAACTATTGATCTCCACATTCAACAAACTCATTCTGTTGAAATTATCACATATGAAATAGGAGCAAACAATAAAAAGCAGTCTTTAATAGACTGCAACATGAGATGGTACCAACTCCATTCTAGTAGTTCAGCGAGAGAAGAGACTCGTGAAAGCTGAAAACATCCAAAAGAACTTCATGGAGGTGACAATGGAGCTGGGACGCTGAACTCTTGATTAGATTTGGACAAAGGGAAGGAAGACATTCCGGGCACCAGGACCAGTTTTAGCAAAGGCATGGTAGGATGAGCATGTTTGTAGAAATACATGACAATCACTGAGATCCAGATAACCAGAAAAGAGAAGGCTGATTAATTCAACATTAAATCAGGTTGAATAAATTAGACTGAGGCCACACCATGGGAGGCTTGAAATACAAACAGCAAACATTTCAGATAAGGACGCTATAATTACTTCCTCCTTCTGAAAAGAGAGGTAAAAGATCTCCATTCACCTGTGAATTTTTGAAGTTATACTTTGGTACCCCACAGAAAAATGAAAAAAAAAAAAAAGTGATAGAGAACACTTGCTTTATATAGAAAATATCTCCAAAAAATATCATATTTTCTGTAATACTTGATGCCATTATTAAATTTTCTAACACTTCTTAAAACAATACATGCCTTAAAAAATATTTAGCAAATATTGGAAGGACTGGGTTTTCTAAAGAACACATAGTTCATATTTCCATTTAATTTTGTGACCGTGCTCTGTCCATTACAAAAAATGTACATTCTATTTCCATTACAGTTTGAACATTTTAGGAAATCTAAATGGTAATTTTACATCGTAACTGGTGTAGGTTGCCCATTGCTTCTTTAATCATAATTGGTTGTGCATTCTAGAGACACTGCCTGAGGTAATTATAAAACTTAAGGAATGACCCCATGTGTCTGCACTTGGGCTTCCTTCTTTAACTATTCTATAAATTCTTAAAGCCCTTGACTTCCTCTTCAGCATATTCCTTTCAGAGGGCTCCAGCAGGTGCTAGCTCTGATTAAGTCTCTAACCATGTTCTTTTAAAACCATTCCCCATTATGAAGTTCCATTTCCTTTAAGCGCTAGTTGTCATACTACAGTGGTTGCATAGCAACCTACTGGCAAAAACATTATTTCCCTACACACAGGCTGAATTTCTCAGTGCTAATCCCATACTCCCCCTTTAAGAGTGTAAATACTTCCACTAATTCATTGGGTAATTTCGGGGAGGTAGTGAGTGTGGTTTTCAGAAGCAGAAGTATCAATTGTGTAGGAAGTAAATCAGTCAAGAGGAGACAAAATCATGTAGAAATTTTGGGGATATAAGGGCAATTTAAACAATGAATGCTATTATCTGCATTGTGTGGGAGAAATTAGTTTTCTGGGCCTTGTGGGGTAGTAGAATTAAAAGTTGGATCAGAACACTGGTGATGAGCAGGCTGCAGTACTGTGTGTTTAGGAAACTCATTTACTTTATCTTCAGATTTTTTAAATTAAGCAAAACCTCAAGACAACAGCTAAAGCCCCACTTTTTCATCTTCCATTCCCAAATAAAACCTGAGTCTTTGTTTTCTATAGAACTTGTGTTAAGATCCCTATAACATGTAAAATATTTTACTAGACAATACAGGAAATTCAAACATGGGTCAGGCTTAGATACTCTCTTCAAGGAGTTTCAGTCTAATAGATATTTTTTATTTGCATCAATTAACTTAGAAACCTTTTTCTCCAAGGTTACATCCTGAGAGTTTCTTTGAGCCAGGCTTCTCCTTTCTCTTCACCAAGTCTCCTCAGATCTCCCTCTCTTCTTCCGGCTCATCTCTCCACCGAATTTACCTACTGCCTTGGAGTTTTGGTATTTTACCCTTTCATAGAAACTTACATGCAATTATCCTTTACATACATGATCACATCTAATCATCACAGTAGTTAGTAACCCCTCAGTTAAACAAGTAGGATATTGCTCCCATCGTAAATTACAGTTTTTAGAGTTTAAGAATGGCCAAAAAATAACAGAGACTTACTGGTATATATTCTTTGCTTCCATATCCAGGGCTCTTTCCTCAAAACCATATTGCCTTTTATCAAAGGGATCATATCTGTTGACTCAAATTATAAAAGTTATTTGGGGCTATCATCCAAAAATGAATACACATATATTAACATTGTTCTGATTTGTAGTCTTCTAGAAAAGAGGAACCACATTTGTTAATCACAAACCACCAAACATGCTTCCAGCAAAAGCTAAAATTCACAGTCTCCAGAGGTGTAAGCATGTTGGGTATCATTACACATTTAGTCTTTTAGAAGAACGTGATTCTGTTGTAAATTTTCAATAATAGTAATGTAAAAAAAAAACAGCATGGAATTGTTATGCTTTTTAGTTCATCTAGTCTTAATTTTTAAACAAATCCTGTAAATAGCCTTCATTTTTGTACTTTGTGTTTTCGTATGACAACTTTATAAACTAAGGTTTGCTGTAAGAGGGTAAAAACATAGTATGCAAATACTATACTACAAATGCTAATACACAGTGAATTGTAAGATGAATGAATTCTATGCCATTGATTTCTTTACCCCTTTATAGTTAATGAGTACATCTTAAGTTTTGTAACTCATTGTATAAATTAAGAAAGAAGGAATACTAACTTTTGGATGACATTTTGTCCAGAAATATTATATATATAATTTTATATATATAATTGCCTGTGTTGCAAGCAATGAACAGCATTTCTTCCTCTTGTAGTCAATTGAAGCAGAACTGGGGGTTTCTCTGTATTTATACCACTTTGCAGGGTTTTTGTGGAGTAGTGGGCATACCTCCTGATCAAGAATAATGAAATTGGAGATTCTTCTGTTTCTACCAATAGATATGCATCATTGTGACAAGTTGTTCATATTTTTGGTGGAGATTTTCACAATGGACTTGATAGCTAATCCAGCAATGATAAAATTATCATGAATTATTGAATGAATGAACCAACCAAACCATGAGTTGTTGATGCCTGTGTCTGTGTATTCCTAATGAGTGCTTCACTTTAAAATGCCATAAAATTACTATCTAATTTACCTATTCTGCTAGATCCTGTAAATGATGATCTGAGGAATATGGAAATATAATTAAGAAAATCAACTTTATGTCTTACTAATGGGTGAGAGAGCTCTGTTCGCTGATCTATTGTATCCTCCCCCTGCAAAGCCCATCCTTTTCCATTGACTTGCTTGACTGTCTCTGAAGAATGAATGATTTTTGGCATTTGGGTAGCTTTCTCAGTCTACTTCCTTGTTATAGCAAACTGGGAGACCAGAGGCCTTATTGCAATTTGGACACTTTCAGTCTCTCTTAATCTAGCCTTGGTGTGCCTTTGCCAATTCAATGTACTGAAAAATGTTGTGGGCATCCTATACATCTGATTAAGTTCTACACCAGGAACCACATTCACAGTTGCTTTTGAGGTATGCCTCTTTCTAGACTTAATTGCTGCTATTTTGGTATTAGGCTTCTATTAGGCTATGTATGCCCTTGAGGTTTCTAGCCTTAAGGTTGTCTGTCTTTTAAGGTCTGTCAAGAAAACTTTATTCTTTCAGAGTTCTTTAAAAAGGGTCTTATAGCCGCACTGTTTATTTGATTTTAGTCCTCAGGCTATATTTTACATTGAGTATCTTTTGCTAACTGGGAAGACTGGATATGAAAAACATAACTATTTTCCCACTCAGCAATTTAGAGGAACCCTCTATATTCCCATTAAATTAAATGTGCACAATAGTTAGCTCTTGCATTATTTCATCTCTTTCTTTCAGTACTGTATCATACATAGCCAGAAGCAAACTGCTGACACTTTCAATATTCTGCCTGAAATCATCTTAACCAATTTTAAACGTTTTCTATGCATTTCTATGTTTTCTAAGCTACCACAGTCCACTGTGTTGCCAATTGTTTTTGCATCTCTATAACACAGGTTGTAAATTTTCCAGGTATCAATAACAATTTTCTCACTATGTTTTCAGCTTTCACAACAGTGTGTCCACTTTTTCCCTGAGCATCTGCTCACTTCTGGGTCTCAGAACCACAGCCACATATTTTAGTTTTTCATGCAGCAGAACCTCAATTCCAATTATACATTTCTTTATTAGTTAGCCATTATTGAATAATAAGCTACTCTAAAACTCAGTGGCTCAAAGTAATCAGCATATGTACTGCCCCAAGTTTACAGGTTAGCAGTTAAATTCTTGATTTGGCTGGGCTCATTCATGGATCCACAGTCAACTATAGGACAGGAGGTCTGCTCTGATTATCTTGGCTGGACTGTCTCACATGTTTGGGGGTCAGCTGGCTATAGGCTGGTCTAAGATGGCTTCGGCTGGGACAATTGGACTTTTCTCTGCATGGACTCTCATTCTTCAGCTTTTTCACATAATAGTGAGGTTCCAAAAGACATAGTGGAAGAACATACGACTTCTTTAATCCTAGGCTCAGAATTGGCACTATTTCACGTCTGTTGTATTCTATTGGCCAAAGTTAGCCAAGTGACCAGCCCATTTTCAAAGGATGGGAAAGAAGATTCCACCCCTTGAAGGAGTCACTTCAAAACAAAGTCACAATGCCAAGGGCATGAGGACAGGGAGGGATGAAGAATTGCAGCAGTTTTTGCAATCAATTACGACATAGCCATACTCTTCAAATACTCCATCTGTCTCATTCCCATTCCCTTTCCTTCAGAAACTGTAACTAATAAACCTTATTTCCATGTGTTGTAACCTCTCTTTCCTATTTTCTGTCCATTTTTCTCTATGTACAACATTCAAGAATTTTTTCAGCTGTGTCTAATATGCTGTTCAAATTCTACATTGAAATTATAGTTTTTATTATAATTTTAATTTATAAAAATTCTATCAGTCAACTTGGCACTTCTTTAGTTTTCTTTGCACCTTGAAGCAAATTATTATGCTTACTTATTTTATATAGTAAGCATAATAATTTTATAATCTGTGCCTGAATATTCAAAATCTCAAATTTTCATTGGTTTGTTTATATCTGTTATTTCTGTTGATTCTTATTCATGGTTACTTGTTTCCTTGTGTGCTTGGTGAGTTTTTTATTGTGAGCTGCCTGTTTCTACTAAAAGTATTTCAGAGAATTCTTTGAGTATTTGATGATGGCTCATTTATATTTGTTCCTTTCAGGTACCTGGAAAAATATTAGGAACAATTTTGAACTTAATTCATTACTTGAAGTTTGTTTTTTGTGAGCATAATTTGAACTGATATCCACATGAGAACTTGCTGAAGATTACAAATCCCAAGGATATGTCCTACCCTTATACTGCCCAGGGTCAAGGCAAATTTCCTTGCAACTTCCAAGAAGTTAGAATAATGGGGCAAGTTTACTGCTGGTTCATTTTTAAAAACTGATTTGAAACATATTTAATGTGTCTTATCTTTCACCCATTTCAAGGATCTTCTTTTGCTTAACAACTTGTTTTCAAAGCTCATTCATGTCATAGCATGTTTTCTTCTTTTTGTTGCTGAATAGTATTCCATTACATGGTTATACCAATTTTTTAATCTACCAGTTGATGGAAAGTTGGGTAATTTCCAATTTTTGGCTATTATGATTAATGCTGCTGAGAACATTTGTGTGAAAATCTTTATGTGTATGTATGTTTCTATTTCACTTGGGGGAAGATACCTAAGAATGGAATTGTTGTTTCATGTGGTAAATTTTTGTTTAACCTTTAAAGAAACTTCCAAAATATTTTCCAAAGTGGCTGCACTATTTTAAATTACCAATAGTAATGTATCAAGGTTCCCATTTCTCCACATCTTCACTAACTTAAATTATTGCCCATATCTTTTATTATAGACTTTCTAGTGGTTTTAATTAGTGTTTCCCTAACGATAAATGGTGCCTTTGGAGGGGCAAAACTTTTTGTTTTGGATAAGGTCCAATTTTTCAACTTTATCTTTAATGGACCATGTTTTTGCTGTCATACTAAAGAAATATTTGCCTAATTCAAGATCTCAGAAATATTTTTCTATGTCATCTTCTAAGTTTGTTTTAGCTCTTACATTTAAATCTATGATCTATTTTTAGTTAACTTTGGGCATGGTGTGGCATAATTGTCTAAATTCATCTTCTTGCACTCAATTGTCCAGGTACCGTTCTTATTTTTTTTAAAAAAACTATCCACCCCCCCCACAATAATTTCCATAATACCTTTGTCAAAAATCAAATGAGGGACAACCAGCAAGATGGTGGCAGAGTAAGGAGCTCCTACTGTCAGCTTATGCTATAGGGCACTTAGTAATCACCCAGAACTATCTAAAGCAACTGTTTGGGGAGACGGAAGACCAGAAGAGCATCCTGCAACATCCTTGAAAGAATGGAAGGAAGAGACTGCCCATCTGCAGAGAACATTCATAAGTAGAGCATTCCAAGCTGCGGAGGCCGGTGCCCATCCTCCACTGGAGGCGCGAGCCACCCTGGGAGCTGTTCCATGGCAGGAATTGGAAGCTACACTTCCCAAACGGGGGAGGAAGAGACAGTTAGGCACGAACTTCAGCTACTGATTAGTAAATTTGGCTGGCTAAAGTACAATCCTAAGAAGAGCTAAAGTTTGAACCTGTCCAAGTAGGAAAGAGGCCGGTAGCTGCCATTTTGTCTCTACCCCCTGCATGAGGGGAAGCCAGGCTGACTGAAAATCACAGTGAT